>SSNP01000008.1:5071681-5083285 GCA_006937955.1 Pachypanchax playfairii
ATATACAGTGGGGCAAAAAAGTATTTAGTCAGCCACCAATTGTGTAAGTTCTCCCACTTAAAAAGATCAGAGAGGCCTGTAATTTTCATCATAGGTATACCTCAACTATGAGAGACAAAATGAGGAAAAAAAATCCAGAAAATCACATTGTCTGATTTTTAAAGAATTTATTTGCAAATTATGGTGGAAAATAAGTATTTGGTCAATAACAAAAGTTAATCTCAATACTTTGTTATATAGCCTTTGTTGGCAATGACAGAGGTCAAACGTTTTCTGTAAGTCTTCACAAGGTTTTCACACACTGTTGCTGGTATTTTGGCCCATTCCTCCATGCAGATCTCCTCTAGAGCAGTGATGTTTTGGGGCTGACGCTGGGCAACACGGACTTTCAACTCCCTCCAGAGATTTTCTATGGGGTTGAGATCTGGAGACTGGCTAGGCCACTCCAGGACCTTGAAATGCTTCTTACGAAGCCACTCCTTCGTTGCCCGGGCGGTGTGTTTGGGATCATTGTCATGCTGAAAGACCCAGCCACGTCTCATTTTCAATGCCCTTGCTGATGGAAGGAGGTTTTCACTCAAAATCTTACGATACATGGCCCCATTCATTCTTTCCTTTACACGGATCAGTCGTCCTGGTCCCCTTGCAGAAAAACAGCCCCAAAGCATGATGTTTCCACCCCCATGCTTTACAGTAGGTATGGTGTTCTTTGGATCCAACTCAGCATTCTTTCCCCTCCAAACACGACAAGTTGAGTTTCTACCAAAAAGTTCTATTTTGGTTTCATCTGACCATATGATGTTCTCCCAATCCTCTTCTGGATCATCCAAATGCTCTCTAGCAAACCGCAGACGGGCCTGGACGTGTCCTGGCTTCAGCAGGGGGACACGTCTGGCACTGCAGGATTTGAGTCCCTGGCGGCGTAGTGTGTTACTGATGGTAGCCTTTGTTACTTTGGTCCCAGCTCTCTGCAGGTCATTCACTAGGTCCCTCCGTGTGGTTCTGGGATTTTTGCTCACCGTTCTTGTGATCATTTTGACCCCACGGGGTGAGATCTTGCGTGGAGCCCCAGATCGAGGGAGATTATCAGTGGTCTTGTATGTCTTCCATTTTCTAATAATTGCTCCCACAGTTGATTTCTTCACACCAAGCTGCTTACCTATTGCAGATTCAGTCTTCCCAGCCTGGTGAAGGTCTACAATTTTGTTTCTGGTGTCCTTTGACAGCTCTTTGGTCTTGGCCATAGTGGAGTTTGGAGCGTGACTGTTTGAGGTTGTGGACAGGTGTCTTTTATACTGATAACGAGTTCACACAGGTGCCATTAATACAGGTAACGAGTGGAGGACCGAGGAGCCTCTTAAAGAAGTTACAGGTCTGTGAAAGCCAGAAATCTTACTTGTTTGTAGGTGACCAAATACTTATTTTCCACCATAATTTGCAAATAAATTCTTTAAAAATCAGACAATGTGATTTTCTGGATTTTTTTTCCTCATTTTGTCTCTCATAGTTGAGGTATACCTATGATGAAAATTACAGGCCTCTCTGATCTTTTTAAGTGGGAGAACTTACACAATTGGTGGCTGACTAAATACTTTTTTGCCCCACTGTATATATCTATCTATATATACGTATATATATATAAAAAAAAGTATAAAACATACATGAACGTAGACTGAGGAGACATGGGTGGAAGGTTTTAGTTCTAAAGAGTCAAGAAAGATCCTTCATTGAAATGTAATCAAAACATATTTAATCCCTGAAAAGAAATTAGATGTTGTAAGAATTCAGTTCTGAAGTTTTAAGCAATCTTTAATACTGGAAAAAAATATATATATACAGTAAAATTTTCCNAGAGACAGCCATCATGCACAGCGAGGAGTGCTTCTACAAAGGTAAGTGGTCATGTGACCTTCTTCCATTGAAGGATGTGTCTGGTTTTGCAACAGATCCGTTGTGCAGTACTACTTGAAGTCTTATTGGCGCTGTGGATGAAGGAATTTAATATGGTTTTAACCTTTTGCTGTATTTTTGGCCCAACTGATTGACAATGATACAGCAATGAAAATAATATTATAGTAGTCAATTTTGGGGAATTTGAGTTTGTTTCAGTAACACAGTTTGAGTAGATGGAGATAAATGGGATCATGTATTACAAGGAAAATATTTGAACTATTTTAAAAAGCCTCACAATAGGGGGGCATATTCAGTGTTGTCAACAACTCTGATTTAGTTTTTTTGATGCTGTGATACTTTCAGATATACAGACATTATGTTCCTTGATATGTTAGTTATGGAGACGACTTATTACAGTCATCAGTTTCAACTGTTAAAGACACAATCTGGAGCAAGTCACAGAGCTCTGTTTTGAGAGGTGCTGCTCAGTTTAGAGGCAGGAGCAGGTGGTTGAGCTGCAGTGTTCATATTTCCCCTGAGAAAGTTGACTGCTCTCCACCATGGATTGTATAAACATTGCAATTATTCTTGGTCCCTAGAAACAAGGCTGTTTTCCCTTCTGTAGCATAAGACATCAGTGAAATAAGAGTTCGTGATACTCTTGTTCCATTCAGGGACAAGGGAATAGCTGCTATAGACTCACAGAGATCGCATGTATGATATTCACAAGCTTTTTCCTCGCTGTGGATTTACTTGTGTTTCTCTGCTCATTTGTTGACTTTGAACAATTTTAGGTGAAAGAGAATGTTTTTTTTTATTTCTAAGCTGCTGCTCACTTCTGCTGTTGTGCATGTAGACCGTTTTTAAAACCAAAACTTAATCAAAACTTAAACAAAGACAGGCATTACATATTTCTTATAAAGTATATTATTTTCCACCAATAAAATCTTTAGAGACAAAAGAGACGCACTGCAATATTTTAGAATTCCCAACACACTAAGAGAGCAGACATTAAATCTTCAAAAGGTAGCCACATGACTTGGCATACATTACAATGATATAAGAAACATTGCAGGTAAGTCGGTGTGAACAATCAAAGCATCTGCTTCACTCCAGTCTCAGAAAAGTCACCTGGATCAATGTTACTCTGTTGACTGACAGTCGTAATCAGCTTTTCTCGTGCACTTCGTCCTGTCAGACCATTTCCTCCCTTTGCACCCACTTTTCACAATGCAGAATGGGATATTTGACCAATGTCAGGCAATCAGTGTTCGATCAACAGCAGCAAAAAAAAAAAAAAGGGAATAAAAGATACACAAACCTTTTCTTCTTTTTTCAATTCATCTCTTGCTCAGTCTAGACAGGTTTTCGTTTAACTGTGACTGATATGTAATCAATTTTTCAATGGAGGAACACTCCTGGGAAAGGACACTACATCCCATTGGACCAATTTGAAATCTCTGCCATAGGCTTTGTTTTCAAATATTTAAAATTGAAATGAATTATAAATCATCAAAAATAGTCTTTAAAGTTTAAAAGCTTTTCATAAAACAACAAAAAACGTTTCTCAAAACTAAACAGCTGCAGGGAATTTGCTCTATGTTGCAACTACAAAAAGCCACGGCAGTGAGAAATGAATAATTGAGCAAATGTAATAGAGTTTACAATCCAAAGCTAGAGGTAATTAAGTTCTAGGCATTAGTAAGTGAAACAGAATGTGCCCTCACTATCAAGTTAAATGTTTCATTTGATTAGTTGTCCTCTAGGTAATAGGTTTAATTTATAAAATGGCACATAGATATATATTCATTAGCGCATCATATTAATTGATTTCACATTTGTCACTCCGTGTCTATAGTTACTTCACAGCAGCTTCTATTTCCATTTGACTTTTTTTCTTTTTTAGTGGTGAAACTATGATGATAGTTGATTCACAAATAAATATTTGTATCTGAACAATCAGTTCAGCATTTATCTCAACATTAGTTGAGTAAGAATAAAATGAGGCATAAAGAGAGTATTTCTTCTTCTTCTATGCAAGGTCATGCTTACAGAAATTGATGTGCTATTTCGGGCAAATTACCAAATGTTAATAGAGTACTGCTAAATTTACATTTGACTAATGTTCAAAGGACAATAAGCAAATATTTTAATTTAGAGTTTGCAAATAAAGCTCATAAACATGGCTACTGCTCCCTTGTTCTATAAATGAGAGATCCATGTGGGTAGAAGGAGTTTATTTGTGGAGATGATATCAACACACACTTTGAGTGAGTCACCCATCAAACTTACTCATATGACGCCCCAATTAATTGTTCATTGTGAACATGAAGCATTGGTGAGCTCTGTAGTCTAAAATATGTAATACAAATTGATAATACTGAAATACCTAAACATGAGATTCAACTGTGTATCCAATCATTAATATGTGATTATAACAAACTGAAGCTTTTAGTCTCATTTGCCATGTTTTATTTAACAGCATATTTTACATTTGGACAAATGTTGAGAAACAGAGGTTGAGATGTGTGTAAGTAAATCATATTTAATTTGATTGATTACCTAAGTGTTGAATCTTTTCTGATAAAGAAATGATTTAAAAGATGGAGTGCAAATTTCCTGACTTGCCTGTATGAAGTTTCTCTTTAAGACTGACTTTTTTTACTGGCCCTTAAGCAGATAACAAAATAAAAAATATTTCCTGATTAACTGACAAAACTTATACATTGATTGATTCTAATTCTGCAAATGCAATCTTAGGTTTATGTCTTGCACACAGCTGCTTGAATCATGACATAGAAAGCCTTTTATATCTGCTACATAGAGTCCAAAGCAGTTTTAAACTGGTTGTGTTCTATGACCATAGGCTGTTTTAAATGAACTGTCAAAGCCAGATGGATGACACACCATCTCCTCTAACGCTTTGCTGACTGCTACAATTTTATCCATACTTTCTTTTCTGTTGGGTATACAAAAGCCAATAATGTGGTGATTTCCCTGTAACCATGGTCTGATCATTTTTTGCCACTTACATTGTGTGCCTACCAACAACTGTTAGGAATCTAGTTTTAATTAAAAACTTTTTTTGATTTTTTTTCAATGCAGTCGATTTAAATTCCTCTAATCCTCCGTCATGTTGTGAGTAAAACATCTGCTTTCTAAGTATTGATGAAAAAAATTCCTTTTGAAGTAAATAAAATCTTCAGTATAGTTTTCCTACATTCTGCACAACACTGCTATAAAGAGTAGCACTTAAAATTGTAACTAGTTTCAGTTTCATTAGAACATGATAGTGGTACCATCATTCAGTGACAGGGATTATAAACCTTTGCTGGTATTTGCCAAATTACGAATCAAAATAAGACAACATATCATCAGCAGACATGTAGAGGGCACCTCTTGATCAATGAAGTAATTCTGCTTCTTAATAATTTAAGAGACATACGATTAGTCTCTTGAACAGCTTAAGCTTTAAATTATTGAGTAATTGCTTTTGAGCGGATGTTCATATAGAAAGAAGTTGAATTTGTTTTGGTTTTGGTCCCAGCTGGATGGTTTTAAGTTAGAAATGGACAGGCCTTGTCAGCCAGACCTTGACAGTGCCTCTTATCTGCTGTGGAAGACAGGATAAAAAATGACAGCCATGTGTTGACTGAAGTTTCTCATTAGTACTGGAGAAAGGATCTGACCCCTATTTTCCTCTTGCACAGCATGGCAACGTAACCAGGATCAGATCTGATTGAAAATTAAGTGGTGCACAAAAGCCTGTCCAATCTGTGGAGGGCAATGTGTGCAAAAGGAGAACAAATTTTTCTGCTAGCAATCACTGCGAGCTGAGACAATTAGAGCTAAGGTTGTGGCAAATCAAGCAAGTGGTCTCAGAGCATTCAACACATCCAATTATCAGGAGGATCATACATTTAGAAAGCAGTCAGAACATCTGCTTCTCATAAATCTTCTATGACAGTACTTTTAAAATGCATGCTTTTTTAATTCAATATTTATTGTTGTGTTGCGTTGTATACTTTGTTCTTGCATCATTTTCCGGAGAAGATGAAAGTTTTATGTTGTTCTTTCTATAGATTACATCAGAAAATGCCTGTTAAAACATTTACATATATACTTTATTCTATTGTTAGTGTACACACATAGCATATATCCAATAAAATCCCAAGCTATATACAAAAATAAATATGCAGTAAATTTAAATATTTCAAATACAAACTTTCATTGTATTGAAACAAATAGCAAATGTTTAAAATGTATGTTGTGAATACAATGTATTCTGAATTCGAAAAACAGGCAGATATTTATTTAAATATTCATTTTAAAATTTAACATTTATTATTTTGCTTTACATCTTCTTTGAAGATCAAAAAAGCAGTAAATTAATATTTAACTGCATAAATCTTACAATAACCTATAAAACCACCCTTACTTTCTCCAATCCTACATGTTTTAGCATTGTTTTTGATTGGTTATCCAGTTTACATTTTCTCTGTGTGCTGTTAAATAAATGCACAGGGTGCAATCTTTCTAGCCAACATGATTTTGCCATGATTGTATCCATACACCTGCGCCAATGCAGGTGACAATGCCAGTAAACAGAAGTGCTTTTAGGTGTTGGAATCCATGTAAAGTTCATTTTGCAATCTGAACTGAACAACATGGGATAGGATGCTGTTCAGAAACACATTATGCTGCAAATATTTTCACTCATATATGTCAACTATATGAATAATAAGGTAACTGTACTCTGTTACTACAATCAACACTTTCCATAGTATTTATGTTATTCTTCTTCTTCCCAAATCCACAACAACTGTTTTTGCATTTTTCACATTTAAGAAAGTAGGAGTGTTCCCACATTGTATCATAAGTGAGTTAATCTCTTCCCTTTTTCAGCTCTATGTCCACCACTGACACTGCAATGCACTAAAATGAGTATTTCTGCAGATGACAGAACTCCAACTTCTACCTAATGTCTGAGCTGTAGTAGGTGTTACTGTGTTGCTGACTAGCCTCTTAGATGCACAACCCTTCAGTTGTAACAAAAAATAAAATAATAATAATAAAACATCTCTTGTAAATCAAATGTTTTCAGCTTAAAGTTAAACATATATTTCAACATTACTAAAACATATGAAAGAAATGCATTTTAAGCCTGTTGTTTTCTGCAAAACAAAAACAGCATAGTTACATTTGAATAATTAGGGTATAGCTTGTTTACATTTTAAGACATTGCATCAAACTAAGCATGCAGATTAGACTGTTACTATAAAAGTTGGGCTTGTTGAACTGCAGTGGTTTTGTTGTTATCCTCTTTTTTGTGCATTCTCAGTAGAACAAACTCTTTGTAGATGACTCCCCTGGGCTCTGCCAAGAAAAACATGCTCATGAAGCATTATAGTTCTCATCCTCTAGAGACCTTCTACCTTAACGATGAGTCTTTGTCTTTCCCAAAGGAGAGTCACTCAAGTGAGTTCAGCCTGTGTATAGTGAGGAGATTCAGAACCTCCCATGTGTTCTTGCTTACTTTTAATGACTTGTGTGGCACCATTAATGCTGTAACCTCTGAACAAGACCTGGCACTGTCATCAACAGCAGTGCCAGAGAACAAGCCCCTCATTAAAATCCAGACCTGTGATTCATTAAGTTTGCAAGGACGTCCAAGCCATTGTCACCTAAAGGATCATAGTGCTGGTTAACTTTCAGGCTTGTGTACTTTATGGAGGGCTTTGTAGTTAAAAAGGACATATAGTAGATTTTCTTTGTTTTTGTTTTTTTTTTTTTTCATTTGAAAGGTATGGATTATAAAATGAGTTATTTTGTAACACAAAACAGTAAATCTTCCTTAAAGCTTAGGGTTTTCAAATGTTTTTTGACAGTGACATCCTCACACAACTGTCTAATGTCTCATCAATGTTGAAAATAAAGTCACATTGTAACAGATCTCGATCTCAGCCGGCTGGGTGGTCGCTAGTTTCTGTCATTTTAAAAAAGCTAGCCGGAATCATTATTTACACGTCCAGACTTCCTGGTTCCATAACAAATCAAATGTAAGTCTGCAAGGTCGCCAAGTCTTCAACACAAGCAGCTGTAATTCCACAACAAGCAGCAGCAAAAAGTAAGAAACCACCACATCCCTCCAACTGATCAGCTGAGCTGCACGTGATGGGGCGTTCAAACACACTTAGGAAAAGTCAATGCTGAACAAATAGACCTTCAGACATTGCTAAAAATTGAACAAATACAAGAGAAACAACACGAGAATCAACATCAGAACTGGCAACTCAACAGAAAAATCAGGGAGGGGAGGGGGTGAGTTGCTGAGAACGAGTTTTTTTTTTTTTTCTACATGAACTGCAGGATTTGACAACAAGGTCTAATTCTTACATACTGTACCTTTAACATAACTTTTTCTGTTTTATCTCTCTATCCATCTGTTTATACACAACAGAGTAGTTCTTGTGAGGGAATTAATACTCATAAGACTCTGCTTAAATACAAGTTGTGATTTTGCATCAGTTTCTGACATATAAGAAACAACTGACATCATGAGAAAACAGGAAACATTGTTCAAACATGCTCAGATGGACCTGGTGAGGGCAATGTCATTTTTGTTTTTTTTTAAACTTTATTTTTAATGAGTTCTCACATGTTCTGATTAGTTCTCATTACAATCTCAACCATAATAACAACACTGTGCAGAACTTTAAATCCCATCTCATTTCTTTACGTTGTTGAATAACTCAGACCTTTTTTCTTATCTTTTAAAATGGTCTGGGTTAGTAGTTCTTCAGATTTTCTGGAGGTCTCTTTTGTATGGAATTTGACTGCTTTTTCACTCATCCACAGCCCAGTCCTTGTACATGAAGATTACAGATTATTGTACAATCTGACAGTGATTTATTGGAGACCACACTGCAACCACTGAATTTAAACAATTTCTGTGATAAATTGGTGGCTTAATAAATTACTATTGATAAAATGTGTGAGGATTTAATAATCTATTCATTGTAGAGATGTTGAAAACAATATCCTGACATCATTTTTTTTCTAAATACTTTACATGCAGTCTTATGACTGTTGAGACTAAACGTCGAACACCGCATCACTCAGGGCAGAAGAGATTAATGTTCCAGTTCAGTTCATCCAGATTATGTGCTTATCTGCTCTGTATTTGATAAGTTGATGCTTGATTACATGGGTATTTTATGTATTTTTTTATTTTCATTTATATAAGTAGCCACACGTGTACAGAAGTGCTGCAGTACAAATTAGCAGAGGTTTAGTATTTGGCACTCAGAAGATAAATGTTTGTATCAAAAAACTCTTGGAAAAGAAAGAATAAAGACAAACATGGATCCAAAAAGATATGGATGCTAGGAGAGCAAAGTATTCTCTGACCTGTTAACCATAGCCATTTTATGTTTAATGTATTAATATAAAAACTGTTATTTGACTAATCACAAAACTGTGTTCATGATATTTGCAAAAACCAAAAGAAACAACTTATTTAATAACTTTTTCGTGACTATAAAACATCTTAATATCCATAAATGCAGTATAACATATGAAGTAATTGATGACATCATCCCATCGTATCCCGCTCAAGTTTGCGAATCAATTTTTTACAAGATTTGGTCATTAAGAAATACAATATAGCTAAAATAGAATTTCATTGAAAAATATATCACTATGTTACTGACACCCCCTCCTCTAATTTAAATGTTTTTTTTAAACTGACATGGACATATGCTAATGGTAGTCATATTACTGTGCACATGGCATGATTTGCCTCCATTATTAAAGCTGCATGAAGACAAATGCTGTAAAAACTACAGCCTTTAAAACTACTTGCTAGATAAATGACTTTGCTGCAGGGACTATCACAGGCTCATTTGTTGAAACCCAAATCAGTAAAAGAAGTGATGGCACAATGGTGTCACCAGGCTATATTCTTATAAAAAAACCTAATCAAATCTCATACACTATGGTTCTTTACATAGAAAAAGTTCATGGATTACATCAATGATACATAACAAAACATTTAGTTTGTATAAAAGTGATAAATGTGAGCAGTTCAATTTTTCAGAGTTATTAAAAGCCCCCTTCTGTGCAACTGAGCACATTTTAACCATTCTTGTAGTTTCTTTAGTTGCATTGGTTTGTCACGGGGATATCTCACTGAATGTTAGTCAAGTCTAGTCAACTTTTATTTATTTAGCACATTTAAATCAACCTCGGCTGACCAAATTGCTTTATAGGTGTTAAACAGTGTTAAAAACAATGATAAAAAATGTAATCTAATTTAAAACTCTAGGTAGTGCAAAATCTATATGCTGTTACAATTAAAACAATCAAGCTGAGAAGGAAAAATAAATAAATAAATAAATAAAACATTACATTAAGATTCAAGAATCTAAAAGGAAGATTCTCAAGGTAAATAATTTAGAGTGCATCAATATCTGCTTTACAGCTGGGTTAAATAGAAAGTTGTGAAACTAAGAAAGAGAGAGAGAGAGAGAGAGTTGTTATGTGGTCCTGTGGACTTGCGACCTGTCCAAGCTTGACCCCGCCTCTCGCCCAGTGACTGGAGATACATACCAGCTCCTTGCAACCCTGATCGGGAATAAGTGTATAGATAATGGATGGATGGCTTTTATCAGTTCTCCAGGTGACTCAAAGTTTCCAGTTGCGCACTTGTTAAACTATTGTTTGTTTGATTAGCTAAATTTTAGCAAGCAAAAGTGATGCTTTAGGCCCAATGAAGTAGTAAAGGATTTGGTGACAGGTGAGTCATGTATAAAATTAACAATCAAAGGCTTATCAAGAAAGAGGCCAAATAATAGAGAATTAAAGATTAGTTAAACAATAATGCAGAATTAAACAGAACTTGAATCTTTTGATATCCACATTGTACTATGTTGTAGAAAGATAAAAAAGACTGTGTGTAAAGGCCAAAGCTACAAACCACTGCTGGATGTGACCTCTGAGCCCTTAGGCAGAGCGCTGCATGGGGCCTTGATCATGACATCGTGATCCGGAGAACCACATGAGTTTGGGATTTCCATGGAAAACAATTGTCATTCAACACATTCTGTTGCTGCATGCAGAAATGTAGCTTGTACTACAGAAGTAACACAATCATAAGCAAAACATTTCAGAGAACACACTTTCATCTTGGATGAGTGAAAGACAGCAGATATATCCTCCTGAGACCCTGCTTTCATTTTAGAGTACATTGGTTTCTATCAGCATAATGTTTTTGATAACTGTTTATTCTCTGAACTATACAATAATGATTTATTTATTTTAAGTTTTTGGTGTTCTACTAATTTTACAAAAGCGAGGGGAAAGCTAAAACATTATGCCAAATGATATTTAGTGAAATTAAAGAACATTGTTAAACAAGAATATTCCTAAACACAACAAGCATCGCTGCTCAGTTGAGTCTAATACTACTGACCAAAAGAGCAAACAATATTATTATTTTATCTATTGCACATCTAACACATGTAATACACTATCTACCAAGATATTAGTTGTTTTTTTTTAAGTTATTTTATGTGGGAGTTAAAAAAGTGATCTTACTGAGCTTTCATTTAGCACTAAGGTTCAAGAATTCAGCTTCTTGTCCAACTGACAGACAAATTGCAGCAATAACCCACTTCATGCCTTAACATAGATAAGCATAGCTGAACAGCT
>SSNP01000008.1:5083336-5328893 GCA_006937955.1 Pachypanchax playfairii
GTGCATTGAGCTGTTTCTATGCAACCATCAGTCACCGTCCTCTTCTTCATCTCCTTCACGTAAAGGCACCATCAACCATAAAGCTTTGATCTGCAGCACAACCATCACTCTGATGGCACAGCTCTGTGATGAAGAGATGTGTAGGATGGTGGACATTAGCACTGTCATCCCATCCTTAATTTTGATCCATAGCTGTCAGCATGTCCTTGAATCTAGTAAACATGATGTACTGCCAACACCAATAATGTGTGAACTCTCCCAACTTTTAGTTTGTATGAATGCAGCTTGTTTAAATTATGACATTTTTACAGCATTTCTGTTAAATAAATATCTAATAAAGCATAAATAAAAATCTAGATGACTAAATAATACCACGTGTTTTGTTATAGTTTGCTTTCTTTAGATAAATCATACATATTACAGTGTTTGTTACAATACCTAGACACACTGTAATAATCATGTCAGCATCTTTTCTGAAAGCTTTTGATTTTATCATCATCTAATGGATTCTTTATCATACAATCCAGTTTATCCACTGTGACATGCTTTTTGTGGTGATCTCTTCCTACAGTGCTCTAAAGAAAATTTTTGCCTCTTTCATTTCTGAGGTTTTTCCCTTTTTTTAGATTGTGAAGTGAACTTTAGTATCAAAGAAAGTTAACTTGAATAAATACAAAAAGCAGTTTTCAAATTATTTAACAATTCTCCTTCAGGATGATATATATAAGCACCACCAGTCAAATGACACATTTAGACACATGTTCTCCTTCACTTTCCACTTCGCTGTATGTAATTGAATTTAGATTTTTTTCTTTAAGTTTTTTTTTAATCATTTCAATTGTTGCTTTTTTTTCATGTTTCTAAATGCAGTTATTAGTCGAGTCACCTGCATCTTTAGATACATTATTTATAATGCAAATACTTTGTGCAACATCAGCATTCCAATATAGCCTGCTCTAATTTCTTATAAAGTAGGTTGAATCTGTTTATATGGCTTCTAGCCTGTCTCAGAGAAATTTAAATTCTGTAAAATTCTGAAAAAATAAGATTATCCAAAGTATTGTGTTTTATAAATGGGTTATTTACACAACGATAAAACCTTCTCTATGATTAGTCCATTGGCAGTACAAAGTAAGGAGCTTGATTTAGTCTCCAAAACGAAACACACAGAGACATTACACCAAGAACTGGTTAATCTGAAGTCAAAAGAAAACTGAAAATAATTCGTAAATGTTACGTTAAATCATTTAGCTGCATTAATTTGAAGGATGGAAAGTTTGACATTAAAACAAACTTTGAAAGAGACTTATTTTAATGCATTGCAGATGAAAAATGGGGAATAATTTCCCTATTTATTTTCATGATGAATTGCACTTCTAACCTACACCTTTAGAAGTAGCATATCTATTTATGTTGTAAACTAATTACTGTTTAATGTCATTTTTCAAGGGTCCAGTCCCACGTCTACAGAACCACATCCCTGCAGGTCTGTGTACCTCAAGACAAGGAACTGGTGTCTTTGATCAATGGGTTTATTAATAGCTGGCTCAGCTTCAAAGCAACCTGTATTCATTTGCATGTTCATTATGTGCCTAAAATGGCCAATTATTCAATCAAAGGCGTGTTCAGGGGATTGACCCAGAGATCCCAAACAGTCATATGACAAATTAGCCAATTAAACATGTTTGATGTTTCTCCCCCCTGCTATGCTGAATAAGTAGTTGACAGTGCAGAATAATTTTATTAGAGTTCACAGGAGTTTTTAGACGGTGTGCAGCTTCAGCTAAAAGTTGGTTTTTTTTAACTGTGAAAAGTTTTAAGACTAAAAAACAAAACGTGTCTTCAGTCAAAAACTTCTTCAGATCTGCTACAACACAAACCACCACAGGAGCTCCTTCCTGTCCATAGATAGAATCTTCTTTAATGATTCTGTGAAGAAAAATAAGTTACTATACAATTTCCTGTCATGGATTAATAAAGTATGTTAAAACTGAATTAAATTGCGAGGCCCTGGGTTTGATACATGCTGGGATTTTTCTGTATGGAGTTTGTATGATCTCCCTGAACAAGTGTGGGTTTTCTTTGTTTTCTCAAAAATATGCTTGAGGTTAATCGGCAACTCTAAATTGTTGCTAGATGTGAATGGTTGTTCATTTATATGTGGTGATGTGTTGAACTGGAGACCGATGTTTGGAATAACACCTTTTAAGTAATGGTGTTATGCAACGTGATTGGATTTTCAGTAACATAATAATCTAATTAATTACAATTTCCAACATTACAATGCCGTTATCATTAGTGAACGTAAAATGCAGTGCATTACTAGGTAAAATAAACTGCGTAATGTGGCTACACGAACAAACACATTATGGTTGTATGAAGACTGGGTGAGTTCTGAGACAAGCTGGTCACAGTAGTGGGAGTGAGTCTGCTGTTGAATCAGAATCAGTTTTATTTACATACTATAACAAGGAATTTGTTTGTTTTTCTTTAGTAATTCAGTCTGTTACTTTCTCAGGTAACTAGTTACTTTTTTGTAGCGTAATTCAGTTACTAACTCAGTTACATTTTGGAACAAGTAGTGAGTAACTATAACTAATTACTTTTTTAAAGTAACGTTCCCAACACTGCTGATGACCTGTCTAGGTGTAACCCTGCCCTCTTCCAATGACACCTGGAGATAATCACCAGCTCCCCTCAAACCTGAACAGGAATAAGCCAGTATAGGTAAGGGTTAAGGTCTTTAAGACTATTTTTGCATGGCCTGCAGGTTTATGGAACTGAGTGCAAATTAGCTTTTTTTCTCATAAAATGTAACATTATATTAGATTCAATTTCTATGGGTCATGTTTTTTTTTTTATTTATCCTACAGTCTCTTTAAACAAAACAAACGTTTGTTATTCTTCAAAATAAACTTAACTGAAGATGAATTGTTTAGGTGAATGCTGTTTTTTTTATATTTAAGTAAGTAAGTGGTCTCCTAAACCATTTTTGTGTTCAGTACAAGATCCATTAATATCAGTATTTCCTAAAAGCCTTGTTCTGTGCAAGCCATTATCTTGAAAAGTTTTTCTTTCTATTGACCTTTGCTTTTTGGTCTTCTTCTGTTTTCACTATTTTCTTTTAAAGAAACTGGCAAAATGAGAGTCAAACCTAACTGACAAACAGCATTGCTTGTGGAATCTTGTTTGCCATTAAATCCTAAATGTAAAAAAGAAGAGTAGTATGTAGGTATGTGTGCAGGTGTATGCTGCTCAATTATAAGCAATTCCTTCTATGCTACTGACTTCATTCAACTCTCTACTTAAAAAAAAACCTCACTATCTAACAACATATTCTCTTTGACATAAGATACCTTCAGTTCCTTCCAGTTCATAGTGATTTAATGACAGGAACTTCTCTTTTTCCTCACAGATCTGTCTGTTTGAATGAGTATCTGTCACATGCAGAGATGACTGAGCTCACTATCAGCATGGCAGTTTATGCCATACATCAGAACATTTTTTGACTAGCCTTCAGCAAGAAAAAACTGTCTTGACAGAGATAAAACACAGTCCAGCTGACCTGGATCCATTTGCTCCTCCCTGCTGACGGTTTGAGCAGCAAAGAATGAAACTAAGATTAATGAACGCATGTCAATAGAATAATGTACAACAATTGTAGATGAAATAATAGATTTTTGATGTTGCAGGACCTTTTTCAACAACATTTCTATTACATTACGAAGTGACAAAAAGTCTGATCAATATAAATCAAGTTGTGCTTGAGTGTGATCAGGTACTATTTGTAAATGCCATAAAACAAACAAACAAAAACATGTGTATTAATGGTGGAAGGTGAATGTTGTGACCTAACAGCCATTTCCGTGCTTTGGTGTGATTTTGAATGTTTTATGAGTCGATCAATACAGGCTGCAGAGACGGCCATATGTGGGACAGCTGATCTATAGAAGTTCAACTCGTAATGGTTCTCTGAGTTCAGTGTTAGATGGATGACAGCACAGTCCTTTAAACTGATGCTGATCCCACTGGTGGATGGAAAGCAGAGCCATGGAGGCACTGTGATGATTAATGTTACACTTAGGTGCAAATTGAAATTTGTACTCAACACCAAAATATTTTACCAGCCACATGTTTTTGTAAAAATAGCTCTCTGTGACGATACAATCTTCTTGTTATCAATTTCTAATTCTGTAAAAAGAACTGGACTATAAAAAAATGTAACAGTATAATGTTTATTTCTACATCCTTACAAAAACCCAAAGTAGTTGCATCTTCCTGCTGGGTCTTTATAAGTAATATCTCTAACATCAGATTTACCACTCTATAGCTGTAATTACTCTAATTCTAATACATTTCGGATCCTGAATTAGAATAAAATTTGCACAATGTTTTTATTTTTTTTCCCTTCCTTGCCTGCAGAAATCAGCCTCTACTATTGATATTTGGATGATAGGGGTGGGGTCAGATCCCCTAGTCACAGCAGCATGTCACGCAAAAGTACCCTGTTTTGTTTGTCATGTCGTTACCTCAGTACACCAACAGGAGATGAACACACATAAAAAAAGACTGACTGCCAACAATTTATTCTTTCCCAATGCATATTTATTTTGCTCTTTTCTCAACCAGTGCTAATTATAATAATACAAAAGTGCCAGCTTATAATAAAACAGTTTCTTTCTTTGGATAAAAGTGCTGAGCTGAGCTAAGTCATTATAATGCAAATCTTATTTAAATATTCATATTCATCCCATTAATTTATCATGTTCATCTTAACGAGAGCCAACCTTAACAACTGCTTTATGATTTAAGGCTTTTGCCTGTTTCTTTTTTGCTTGATAATACCATGAACTTAAGTTCTTCATGATGATACTTCTAAAGAGTAAGTTTACTTTCCAAGCCCTGCTGCTAAAAGCACCCTCAGATGCAACAGAACCTGTGGAGAAATGTAATTTGGTATTCACCCCATGGTTCTTGTTTCCACTTTTCAAAATAAAACTGTGGTGGTACAAAGATTGAATCATGTCATGAGGTTTTTTTCTGAAGCAGGTGGGTGAAAAATACATTTTGAGTAAAGTTATTGATATCAGTCAACTATTTTCTACCAGGAACACAACGCCGTGTTTTTCTGTTCTTCTACTGATAAAAGCATTTGTAGCAGACAAGCAGCAGCTCAAGCATATTGCTGCTCCCGACAGGTCAGTTGTACAAACTGAACATTGTCTCTCCTATTTAAACCTGTCACTGTGCTGTGTGGTCTCACTGATGCAACACCGTTTTAATAACTGACTTTTGATTCTGATTTTGAGCTAAAGATGGCTGATGTGACTCTGTCAGTATGTAATATGAAGTACTATAAAACATTGAACAGACAGTTGTAGATTTAAAAAAAAAAAAACTTCTTGCTGCCTGCAGTTTATTCATGCAGCACAAACGCTTCATGGAAGCTGTGTGCACTGGGGAGTAAAATAAACTCATTGGTTAAGGTAAACACCAATGGCAAATTAAAGAAACTCATTGGGAGTGAAAGACTCCTTGTTGGTAAAACACAGTTTGTCTAAATCCATTTTCTTTACAGTTTTAGGTTACTAGTACCCAAATTCAATGCTAACAGGGCAAATAATAATAATAATAATAATAATAATAATAATAATAATAATAATAATAATAATAATAAATACAAATATGTTCAGCTACTAACTTGCTAAGATGCATTTGCTTGTATCTAACTGATACTGTTCTCTGTTCTCTTAATTTACTCCTTATTAACTGAAATTCAGTTTTACGCCTAAGAGAAACAAAAGGTCTTTTGTTTTAGTTGGATTTTTACTCTATTGAAATATGAAAAGATTGCCCAAAGGAAATAATGCTGAAATGCTTATTGCTGAAGTTAACGTTCATCCCTGCCAAAACCGTCCTGCATCAGGCTAGTAGAGAAGCATCTAGGGATCAAGACCATTCTGACTAAATTAAAAAGGAGACATTTAGGTTGAGCAAAGTTTAATTTTGTTGTTGTTGTAGACTGAACATTGTGATTTACGATGTTAGAATTTTCTCATTTTCCATGCCTTCCCCACTAGACTTGAATCTGATGTTATTAAGTCTTTAAATCACCTTCTGACATCATTTATGCCTCATCTTTATGTCTTAGAAATGTTTTTATGCCTGCTGTAAAACCCATAGTCAAAGTGAAGTCTAAACATAAAAGCTGTATATTCTTCAGTTTGGCCACTTTCTGCCAAATAGACCTGCAGCAGTGTTGATTTAATGTTTCAGTCCTGGTGTGTTCAGCCCCCGGGTCACTGTCCTCCATCATGTCATCAACAAGACAGTGCCAGTGATGGAGTAAGCTCCGTGTAATCAGCTCTACTGGGATCAGATCTGAGAGCTGAAGAAACCTCCATATTCTCATTATAATTTCCTCTTCAATCTCCATCTGTTATAAATCTCAGTTAGTTTTTGTCTCATATTTTGGGTGTGTGACTGCATAATGAGCATCTTTTGAAAAATAAAAAATAAAAAAGACAAAAAAATCACAAACAACGAAAAAAAAACTTGAGTCATGAT
This sequence comes from Pachypanchax playfairii, assembly GCA_006937955.1. Lineage (NCBI taxonomy): Eukaryota > Metazoa > Chordata > Actinopteri > Cyprinodontiformes > Aplocheilidae > Pachypanchax > Pachypanchax playfairii. Next base: position 5,089,904 of record SSNP01000008.1, read on the forward strand.
CCTCCTTTAATGAACTTTTTATTGATTTCAATGGCTTCAATTAACTATGAAATCTGAAATGTAAGCCCATAATAATAGTTTAAATAATGGCAGACAAACTAACTTGCTACACTTTAATTTTTATTCAGTCTATCTGTGGGGTGCTAAGTCACAACAAATGTCATCTCAAGGCATTATTTAAAAAGGAATGCATGAAAAAAATTGCACAGTCCATTTAATTGCAACAGATTTGAACAAAGTTCTATTACTTAACAAATTTTGTTGGTATTTAGGAGAGCATTCATTGGGTATTTTAGTACTTACTTTACAGTACTCCTCAGTACTTTGAGATAAACAACCATTCACACACACTGTGACTCAATTCCACGTAGCCAATGAACCTGTTCATGGTTTTGGTCAGTGGGATAACCCCACACCTCCATGTGGAGAACATTTAAACTCCAAACAGAAATGTCTCAGTGATTATCAGTTGATAAAATACATTTGCGATGAAATTATTTAGCTGTCATTGATACAACTGAAAATAAACTTTGAGAATGACTATTAAATGTAGTTTTTGTTAAAGATTTTGGGATTCTCTGTGGGAGTTGGTATTTCTTCTAAACTCAAGGGCAATAGACTAATACAGGTCTTCTTTGTGTGTTTGTGTTCTGTTGTGTTTAAGATTGATGTAATCCTGAGGAGAGTAGCAGTGAGAGGTTGCAGCTCTACTGCCCAGATATCCATTTCAGATTTAGTCAGGTGTTGCTGCACTGACACATCTAGTTGCTTTTAAAGATTGCAATCAGTGACCTCTGATTTGGGTAACCCAGTTGTCATGCTGTGCTTTCTTGATGTATTGTGAACCATGGCACTAGCCAGGGCCCAAGAGATGGAAGAGTTGGAGAGGCACTGGGGGCAGATGCAGTCAGGCAGAGATGGGACAGCTTCTGCAGAGTTGACTTCAGCTGTTCTGCTGAGCAAATGTTTTCTCTGTATAAATAAAACAGTAGTGCTTTTAAAGAGGTGAGTTGAGGAGGCAGGGATAGAGATTTCATTCAATGTTTTGTGGTCTTAGCAGACATGAAGAGAGATGTTTATGTACATATATAAAGTATGTATGACAAGGGTTAATGCAGAAATACAACCTGACATTTTATTTGTAATCATTTGACTTCAGTTCAGTTAGTTTATTAGCATCAATCCACAGCAAACGTTCTATCAAGGTAGAGTACATAAAAACATAAAGGCCTAAATCAGTTAAAACTATGTTTAATCCAAGCAGTTTGAAACAACATGTAGTTTTATGTGCATTTTCTGTAGCAGGAATGAAACTGCTGTGATTTATGGTAATAGCTCATAAAGCAGCTGCTTCTCTGTCATTTGATGCTACGTGCATCACTGGCTGTACATTATTTGTGTGCAATGGTGCTTTCCTCTGGTATTTTGAAAGTAGGTGCTGCCATCTCTACAATATACAAGATCAAGAACTTTCAAGATGCAAGCACAATGCTTTTAGTCCCTGTGCTTTATCAAGGTGTAGCTGCATTTCCCTGTGGATAGGATGCTATTGTTCCTGGTATATATTCTATTTTGAATACTGGGTTTTGTTGTTCAGCTGGAGAAAAAGGTAAAACTGTTTTGTTTTGTTTTTTTTAGCAAATTTCAAGTACTGAATGGGCCTTGGCTCTTAATGTTGTAATATTTCAGTTTCAACTTCCACCTCCAGGGCCTGTTGTAATGACTTGAAGCATTTAATTAACCAAAGGGAATCTTTTTTTTTCTAAATATTTTAAAGCGTAATGTCACTTGTGCGTATCAGCTTGTTAATTATTGAAGAGTTCACATCACATCTCAATATTGTGCCTGTCCTTAGGTCTAAATTTACTTGCACTTTTAAGGAGGCCATTTGTGTTTATTAGGTTTATTTAAATGAACAAAAGTTCTGCACTTTTATCAAAACAAAAATTATCTATTGTCTTGTATGTTAAATACAAAGTTATGAGAGTGAATCAGCTGCTTACAGACAGACAAGTTCAGTTTTTATCAAGACATTAAAAACTCTAAGCTCTTTGTTGTTTAAAGAGGCCATTTCACACAAATTTCATGACTTATTTCTTCAGTATTAACCTGTAATATGAAACATTTTATATCTAAAAAACGTTAGGAAACAATGATTAACAGAACTTTCAATCTGTCTGTGTGAAGATTCATCCGTCTTTGGGCTGGAACTCATTAATATTCAATATGTGATTTTTCTGGACTCAGACTGGCTAACAGACTAGCCTATGAGAGCAAGGCTTTCTGTTTCCTTCCCCGCTGCGCATGGCAACAGCGCACTGAGTCTCTTCCGGTTTGGTACATGTTTATGCTACAGCTTTTAGCCAGCAGCATGCTAACCCTGGTCTCAACTGCGCGAGGTGTTGAATACTAATAAGCAAAGCCGTTGTGATGAAACAGATACCGGCTGTTCGAACTTGGCAGAACTCGGGTGTTATCGCCACTATTTTCAGCGATAAAAACTGAAAGAGAACTTGTTGACCTCTTTTCACACCCAGTATTAAGGTAAGAACACCTGTGGAGCTGAAATATTCAACAGAAATCTCAGAAAAATACATTCTTAATGGAATGGCCTCTTTAAATCAGAAGTTCCACCTCTCCATGTTTCGGTTTCTTCAAAAATATCCAGAGCATAGAAAAAGTGAATTTCAAGGTGAAGAAAATATAATTCTTGAGATTCTTCTTGCATCAGTCCTGTCTGCTTGGAAATCCATTCAATGGTATTTTGAATAGTTTCAAGTTTATTACTCATGAAATTTCTTTGCTGTGGTCAATATAAAGAGTTAAACACAAAAGTTAAAAGTCCTTGAAGCAGTTTTTTTATAAAGCAGATCCTTGCACCTAACTGTCGAAAATGAAATGTCACTTCTTACACTTTGGCTGTAGATTGGAATGTTCTGTGATTGTGTTTACTTCATTTACACCTACTTTCTCCAGAAACTTCTGCCTGTGAAAAACATGTTGTCTGCTTTATGGAGAACATTCACATATGCATTGTTATTATACAGCATTCAGTCGTGAGTCATTTCATCATTATCTGGTCCTTATTGGTGTTAGCTGGTATTATAATGTAAATCTGAGGAGAATAAATTGAAGTTTCAAATTTTAATTAAAAGAATTTGAAAATGATTTGATTTCCATGTTCCTTGAACATGAATAACCTTTAACTAGTTTTGAACAAATATTTTTTTTTTTATTTCAAATTTTAGTCAAATAAATGTGGGACTGTTATTTTGTGTGTGTGTGGGGGGGGTATTTATTTTAAATTATGGCTCTATTATCTTCAACTTTTTTAGATCTTAAATTGTTAAAACTGCAAGAAAGGGTTTCCCATTCTTATTATTTTCCATAATTTGAGTACAAAAAATATTTTCCAGTTTCTGAACTGCTATAAACCTAAAAAGTTAGAAAAATGTCGAAATCATTTGAGTTTTAGGATGCACTTACATGGCACATACATTTCTAACTATGATGGTATATATCCCTTTGATGTTAGTGACCTTCAGGGTGCACGAACAACCATTTATCTTTTATTCATTTTGCCATTTGTGACCAAGGCAGCTGCTCTGACAGTGAGACCTGTCAAAACAGACCCTGTTCCATGATATGCAGCATGGTGTAATCTGTGCTTTTTCAGAGTATGTTTTACACTTACTTCACCCTGTGTTTTAACAGCTGAAGCAAATTTAGTTTTTCGCCTGATCTTCCATTTGGGTTGTTCCTATCTGGCACACAAGACCTTACCCGCCTCACAACCTGATTGCTGCAGGAAGGTTTTTAGTCTGACTCAAAGTGCATTTCTAACATCTGTCAACACTTCTAGGTGTGTCACTCACAGGTTTACCTGTTATAAAACAAACTGGAGAAATTATTTCAGAACATCTTAATGTTCTCTCACTTTTGTCTTTCTTTGCAATCCTATCTACTGTAAGTTATTATACAAACAAACTTTCTAAATGGGTTTTAGGACAACATGGTGTTGAAGCTCTGTCAGCCACTATAAAAGCTTTACAACACATTTTTTTTGCATCTGTAATATATGGTCTCTATGAAAATACCATGAATTATCTTAAAAAAATATATAATTTTGGTTAATTGAAAAAGGAATGGGGATATCTAAATATAACTTTGTGTTAAGAAATAGCTCTCACTGTAGTATTTTATTCCTGAAAAGAAGATAGTTGGTGGGTGCATGCACAAATCTGAACTCTTATTTGGGTGATTTTTTATCTGCTTTGGATGGGGGGGCTTTTTTCTTCCTGGAAATTGAAAAGAAAAACATAATTTGAGACCTCTTCAACTGCATTCAGTCAGTTCTATTTGTAGATAGCAGTTATGTTTTCTTTGTTTGGTTGCATATCAAACCTTTCTCAGTCAAAGTACTCAACAATAATGCCAAACATGGTAAGTCTGTACACCTTGGTGACTTTACAAGGTCACAGAGGACTGAGATGAAAGTGAAAATGATTTGCTGTCATCTGTGAAAGCCTATTGACTTTGCTTGCGAAGTGTAAGAAGAACTTCTTTCAGCCTCTTAAACCCCAGCGATGGTTTGCTTTGGGACCACATCAAGCATCTCACTTTAATGCTTGCTGATTGCTCAAGTTGTTTTGCTGAGGGAATGCTCCTAGAAATTCATACGACAGAAATGAAATCCTACACTACTGATAATGTGTCATTGGTTTCTGCTATTGCTTGAATTCTGCTAAACTGGTCCTCAGCCCTCAATGAGCCGCCAGTTCTACTAAAGAGAGATGCCAATAGCATACTCACTAAATCGTTCTTGCTTGATCATCCTGAACCAAGTTCATTTGTCTTGCATGAAACGTCATGTAGCAGACATTATTCATGGCTGCTGATCATACTGGAGAATGTGACTTGGATCTCATCACCCTTCCTTAACATTTAAAAAGCATATCAATAAACAACACGTTTTTTATGGGCTGTTTGGCATCAGTAAATATAACTTTTATTAAGGGAGATAGACTTCCAGATGAAACAAAGAGAAATTGATTTGACATGTGTAAACCTCGAGTTCTAGTCATTATTTTCTGTTTGGTTACAGCTTCACTTTACACTGTTGAATCTTTTATGTAGTTGATTTCTTTGATATAGAGCCTTTGATGGCAGATTGTACACATGATCCTGTTTTCTGTTGCTGTCAGGCTTTACTCTTGACGCATATGTGATGGATTTGTTCATCAGTGTACTTGTGTTGATCAGGCTGCTCTGTTTTTAGTTTGAGGCAATGAAAGACTGTGTGTCTGTGCCTGTTTATGCTCTCCTGTGAAAATAATCCTTTGCACTTGTTATTATCATGCAGACAGTCAAAGTTATGTTCAGGTTAGAGCTTTGCTTAATATAAACAGGAGCTCATTGTTGTTGGTAATGTGGGTCTACAGGGAAACTGGAGTTTGTTCGGGAACTAATAGGCAAAGGTTTGATTCATTACATTCAGACTTATGAATAACTTGTGTATTTTATACATTTTATTTATAAACATCTGTTATCATGTAGGTATTGATGAAATATTTGCTTTTAGACTTATTAACATCTGGATTAAATTTTTAGCACAAGTACAAATAAAAAAAAGATTCCCTCCTTGTTCTCTGTGCAGGAAACTACTTTCTAACAAAGATCAGTTATATCCGTAATTATTTTGCTTCCCTTTTTTTATCCCCAGATGATGACTGCAGACTGAATGACTACCATCAGCTGAAAACTAAGATTTTGGATTTGCATGACAAACGATACATGGGATCTACTCTTCATAGAGCTCACAAGGACAGCATGGCTGCTAAGAAGCAACTGGTTGATCTGATGTTTAAACGCTTTGATGCAGATAATAACGGTCAAATAGATGCCAGCGAACTCTCACAGGTGAGTGGTGTAAAGCAATTGTCCTTCTTTTTTTTAATTATTTAAAAAGCTTTTAGGTTATTTATTAAGGTACAAAAGTAAACAAAAAATATGTTATTACCTTTGTATTGACTCCACCTTATTTAGAGAGTTTACTTATTTTCATACAATGTTTAACCAAACAGAACAACACCGACAGGTCCCATTTCCAGACTGGCTGGTACCAAAGTATGAGTAAACTAAATGATAAATGGTGCAAAATCTGTGTGAAAATTTTCAATCATGAAATTGTTTTTCATTCTGTGACATCAGAAGTAGGTCAAAACAAAATATCAGTTTATCAGAACAGTTCAAATACAGCCTACTATGTAACACAAGTCTGAGAGAAAATCAGAGACAAGTTCATAACTGAAACTCAGTAATCCAACAAGAACCAGTGACGGCAGGTCTTCAGCACAATTACGTTTAGTACATAAAAGGAAAGTCATGAAATCTGCCTAATGCTTTAAATTCTATTTAAATTTAGATTCCCATTGTAATGTCAAAATAAAATAGAAAAAGAAATGAGAAATTAGAATCTGGTCTTGATATCTTTATACATGGCAAGATGTCCTGTCTTCATATTTTTGTTGTAATTTAGGCTACGTTCAGACTGCAGGTCTTAATGCTCAATTCCGATTTTTTGTGAGATCCGATCTTTTAGCAAGGTCGTTCATATTGCCAGTGAAATGCGACCTGAATGTGACTTGCTGAATGTGTCTTGAAAGTGTCACGCGTGCGCATTAGAAGGAACAGTGCCTCCTTGTATTTAGTTCTGACTTTTTATTTTTCTTCGGCACTGGAACCAGGTTCTTTTAAGCCCACGCTTTGGCATTTCTTTGGAAACATTTTCAAAAACCATGCAGTTCCAAGAACACCCCTTGAGTTTGGCCTAAACAGAGCTGTCTCCCCAAATATTAATTAACTCAGACACTTCGGTTTCTCGCCTTTGACTGTTCCACACGTCGTCTGCTGTTACCATTGTTTACTTTTTGCTTCCGCGTTCTCGACACAGAATAGTCACGTATGTCACATGTTGATGACATACAGGTCAGATGGAAGCAACTTGGCGGTTCAGACTGAAGTCGCTTGCAAAAAGATCGGATGCGTATCAAATTTAGGACCACATGCTGAAGTGGCCTGGGTCTCATTTGAAAAAATCAGATCTGTGTCGTTCAAACTGACATAAAAGAATCTAATACAGGTCAGATAGGGGCAAAAAAAAAAATCTGATTTGGGCCTGCAGTCTGAATGTAGCCTTAGAGTATTATTGATGAGTTGCTCTAACTATTGTTATCTGCACTAATATTAGTAAATGCATAGAAACAGTCTTCTAAATCATCAGTTACTTAAAGAATGTCAACAACTTCAAACTTGGTGCTTTCATGTGTGACATTATCTTGTCCAGTTATTCCTCGTGTCCTTTCCTCTGGTAACTGTGATGCTTAGCAGGTTAACTCTTTGAAAAGCAATACAGGTCAAAAGAGCCATGCACACATAAGACGCCACAGCTTTTACCAGCACTACCACAAGAAGTAATGTAAGAAAAGCTTTTTGCAGCTGGCTGGCATGAGGAAAAAGGATATTCTTAGAATAACAAAGCCTCTGTGTACCTGAAAACTGATTTATTATGCATCATATTTGAATAATTTAAGGGGTTAAGCTCCCTGCAGTATTAAACCAGTATTTCAGTTGTTTCTTTCTCCTGATGCAGTAGAAAGTCTCGTCAGCATGGAGGTCAGTGTTGTCATTACCAGATCCCTCAAAGAAAAAAAAAAAAAACATAACTCAAACTTATTTAAAAAAATATGTAAACACAAACGAAGTTATTATTTTATCATTATGGATGCAAAATTATGGCTGCCAGTCAGATTTATAATTGTAGCATTTTATGTATTACTGCTCTTTTAAAATGGTTAATGATCATTTATTGGAATGTCCAATATTATTTGAGCAAATACTTTGATTTCAATTTTACTATTTATTAGAAAAAAATCAGCTGATTGTCATTAGTTAACAACCTGTATTACATAAAAATGTTTCAGTACCTTGTTTTGATTTTAGAATTGTGTGTTTACATACATAATAGCTATGCTGTATAATGTCTGTAATAGCAGAATATGTATTGTGTAATTGCTGAAAAGCAGTCCTAATTAATCACTGCAGTGGAAGCTTTTTGTGGCTGCTAATCGTGGGAGAGGTGTTCTATCTGATTAATCAGCCAATGTTCCGTTGGCTTTGAAAATTAAGGTTTGATTTAAAACAAGCAGGGGCTGCAATGTTAATAAACATTACATCTACTTATCACATCAGTGATGTGCCTCTGACAATTTGGTGTACATGGTGTGCTGAGTCACTGATTATTCCTTTTACACTGCTTTGGTAATTTTATTTGTTATTTTAACTATAGAAAATAGAAATCTAAGGTAAAACCAGTAACCAATTATCTAACTGTCATTGCTTCACTCACGTTAAATAGTTCCTAGTCTAAAGTCTGCAGCTCCAACACACATACAGTAAATCTCCTAATTGTTTCCTAAAGGTATTCAGTACAAAAAGAAACTGAGTGGTAAGCATATCTAAACTTCAGTACTTGTAATGTAAATTTATATGCATTCAAAATATAGTAAGTAGGCTTTACAGAGGTTTTACACGATATCTGTACATACCGTACGTGTTTGCTTTCTTCTTTTATAAAAGTAATTCGGCCAACTATAAATTATAATGTTTTCCATCCATTTAAGATCCAACAATCAAAAATCAAAGTTTCTCTGTATTTATTTTCCCCTAAACACTCCAAACTCTTGAGATCTGCCACTACTGATGGCCACCCAAAGTTTTGGGGAGGTCATCTGAAACTGGAAGAGCTCTGATCTGGTAGACAAAGCTGTCCTTCCCGATCAGTATGTTGACAGCTGATATTGAATGATGGATGTTTACTGGAAAATCCACAGCAAGGGGTGTTGAGCAAGAGCATGTTCTGACAGAGCGATGATAGAAAAACAAACATACAAACAAGTAAACTGAGTTTTAAACGTTTCATCATCCATTATGACAAAGGTTCAGTGAGTTTCATGTTGACTTCCTTAAACAGTTAAAAAAAACTGGAGACCTGGATAATGCCTTGATCTTTTAGGGTAGACTGGACCAAAAACAAACAAACAAAACATTTTCTGATTTTGCAGGAAGTATATATTTTATATTGTGTACTTTCTATGTACTGAACAGCTTTGAAACAAAGTGTAAAGTATAGTCACTCAAGAAAGTACCGTCCACCCTCTTTAACTGACTAACTTCGCTGTATATTTATTTAAGGTCATCAAGCATGAAGGTTTATCCAAGGATTTCTCTGAGTGCACATTGTTCGACTTGTTGAAGTACAATGATGTCAACGACGATGAACGTTTGTCAAAAGAAGAGTTTTACACAGCTTTTGGTGAGTATAGATATTTCAGTGTGTGAGAATTAAATAATAAAAACACTCTTTGAAGAGAAAAACAAGTTGAACAGATATTGTCTGCAGAGTATTTTCATATTATCCTTAAATAACAAAAAATACAAACTTCTACTAAATGCAAATTTCTCATTTACTGCATCTCAGTCAATATTTCTTATTTTTCACATGTAAAACACATGTAAAACTGATTCGCTGATATCATTCTGATATTAAAAGGTTATGTCTATATCATTTCCACCATTTAGGGATAATTAATTTAAACTGATCAGATTGTAAGAACAACAGGAGCTGTGATACATTTAAATCCCACTCAGTTAAAGTTCAACAAAACTCACCACTAACATTTTAAAAAGTTTTAGCATCTTTAAACCTAAAAAAAATACATTAATAAAAAGATTTGATTGAGCTTGGCTTCAGCAGAGCTAATAACTTGGTGCTATCTCTTTTTGATTTTCTTGGCCAGTGCAAAGTTGTGTAGTTGGTAAACTTAGAATGATGTTTGATATCTTGCCAGAGTTTACTCTCAGAGACCATCAGTGTGCTGCCAAATGTGTGTTTTTTAGTGTCCAAATGTTTGATCTGTTGACAGAGATGGATGAAGGAGTTCAAAGTGGAATTAGTTCCAAAGAAAACAGGTCACAACTACAGAGAAACAGTAGTTTAAACTGAACCCCCATCATTAGGAAACATAATGATGACAGGTGCTCTGCTACATCTGAGTCACACAAACACATGTGCCAGCTTCCTCCTTTTGTTTCCTCCCCATGCTCTTGTTGATGTCTCCTCCCTGTCTGACATTTTAGTCAACTCAATATCCTCTGACAGAATATCCTTTGACATTTGGCTGGTTTGACACATTTAGTAGTGGAAGAGAATTTATAATCAACCTTTATCCCATCAGCCCTTTGTATTTTAATCATTTCATGGAGAAAAAAAAAGTCACGAGAGAAAATGGCATTGTGAGAGTCTGTTCTGCTGTTCCTCACATCACATATATACGTGTGTGTGTGTGTGTGTGTGTGTGTGTGGGAGCAAACCCCTTCTGGCAAGTTTTGAAAAAAAAGGAACCTCCGCCAATCTGGGGAGAGTTGAGCTTTCTTGAAGAGTTTCTTGAAGAGTTCTGTTGCTCTAACTCCAACTACTTCTTTTTCAGTTGTCAGATCTTTTCCAACTTCCTGCTTTACTACTCATGAGGAAACGGGATATTTAATGAGAATAAATCACCCCCTCTATGACAGTTTCTTTTAACCTACCTTACTTGTCTCTTTGAGTTCTTTTTGTTTTTCTTCAATGCCCCTAGATGTTGTATCTCAGAAGCAGCAGGTGACTGTGTGAATCTGTGATTTAAAAAATGGCAAAAACACCTCATTAGAAGTCTTTACTGGTAATTGGATTTCCAGTAAATATTTAGATTAGTATTTGTAGAGGACATCAAACAATATGCTCAATATGACTCCTGTCAACAACTCAGCTTGGTTTGGGATTTTCATGCACACTACTAGAATCCTAAAAACCATTTCATCTTATTATCTCAGTTCTGCATTTAGATGAGAAGTTTAATATTGTACTAGGAGGTCATTATCGTTTTCAACTGGCATTTTCTCCAGCGTACTAACACATAAAGACCCAACTTTAACTCGGGCAGATGCAAAGACAAAAAAACTTCTCAGGAAAACTGAGATAGTTATAGATTATTGATCTTACATTGCAGAGATATTTATATATTTATTTTTTTGACAACAGCAAGTACAGAGTAGAGATGCAAATAAAAAGTCAAATGCTTGATTTTTCAAATAATAATAATTATATAGTATATAAGAGGTAAAACCTTTCAAGTAAAAGCAACAATCATTGATGACCTCATCCTGAAAAGGGCTTGTTTGGACCTGATTATGTAAATCAAACAATAGGTGGTAGAATACAGTTAAGATAAAGAAACATAAAAAACATATTATTTCTATCTGCCTGTTCTCCTTTTAATAAATACTTAATGTTTTCTTACTTTATAATTTAATAAACTTCTCATCTAACCTCTTTAACATCTTGCAGTACCTAATAGTCAGGGTTTGTGAGGTTGCTTCACTAAAGACAAGCCACAAACATCTAACAGAGTCTGATAAAATGGGAACTTCTATGATCTTATTAATACTCAAAATGATTAAGCTGAGAAATGTAATAAAGTAGATGAGAAAACATCTGTAATCTGCCTGTTGTCAGCCCATGAACCCTCTGTATGACTCTTTTGTTCAAGATGAAGCTCATCAACGTGAAATTATCTAATGTTTCCTCCAGACACAGAGTCACACACAGTTCTTGTCTTTGATACCTGTAATCATCTAACATTGCATATAGTATTCACAGCAGGAAATAAAAACTAATTGGAAAAGCAATACTTTTTATTATGTTATTGAGCTGATTAAAACAACACAAGTCAATCAGATTTACTGAGCATGGCTAATCTTCTTTATTACTGCTGTTGCTCTTCTGAACACAGGTATAAAACAGCTATATATTGTAAAACGTGGATGGAGCGGCAGCTTTTCGTTTATTATCTGAGGGGGCTGCTGCACAGCTGCTGCTATAATTTGATAATTGTTGTGTTTAAAATATATTTGACTCATAAGACTGGGAGTATATTTTGATTATACGTTCTGTACATTATAGATGTTGCCTCTGCCCTTCGAGACCATCATTACAATGCCCAGGGCAAAAGATGGATGACAAAGATATTGTTTTTATGTTTAATTGCTGCCATAATCTCTGGATGGTAGCTGTAAAATTCTATGCAAATACCTTAAAAGCTGTCATAAAACTGTGAAACATCATAAAGTAAATCGGGTGATTTAGTGTGTCCTGGATTATTTTTGATACAAATTGCAGTAAAAGCTGAATGACAAAGCATGAAAACGACACCTGTCTTTCTGCTTTGCAGAAACGACCCTTTGCACACCTTTCTGGAATATTCAAACATGACAACATTGTTTGTCAGGACGGGAGATAAGGCTTCAATATTCATTCATTATTCATTCCTCCTTTGCAACGGCTTGAGGGGGGATTGAGAATCAATTTGCTTCAGCTAACTGTAAAATGCCCGACAAGAAGTGATGTCTTTTAATTAGATGATGTTACAGATATGAAGGATGTTTGCCATGCTACAGACAGTGAGCTTCATGCGATCGTTGAATAGTTTGGTGAGTGATGTTTTAGTACATGATGGGTAAACAAAAAAGGTACTATAAACTGCAAAGTGTCACTTTCCGATCAAAAGTTAATTACAGGAAACACAGGAGCATCAACCGACAGCCATTGTTTTTTTCAGTTCAGAAAAAAATGAGCTTCACCTCACTTTAAAGGAGTTTACAAAATAAATGCACTTAACTTCAACTTCATTTAACTACATATAGATGTTTTGTAATAAACCTTTTACAGTAACTTAAACATGACTGTTCATGTTAAAGGTGGTAAAGAGGATTTTGTAGCAAATTTAGATGTCAAATGTACTTTAAAATAATTTTATCAACGTGTAGTGTACTTTTGGTTTCCAAAAGAAAAAGTTATAATATTCGTAAATTATAGACCTGGTGAGGCTTGAAATAAAGTAGCCAATAGATAACGAACCTGCTTGCCATTCGGGGAAAAATCTTCTTTACCACCTTTAAGGCCCAGTTGATCAGAAACCCATCATGTAACTTTTGTTATTTAAATGATAAATGGTATATACAGTATTTTCCTACAGCCACACCATTGCTGTGAGAATCTGTGTGTATCCCACTACACTGATTCACTGAAGACATGATAATGAAGAAACATAAATATCCCTAAATGACAGAAAACCTTTGTTCTATCCGAGGGGTGTTTTAGAGTTCTGATGTACAAAGTAAACTATATTTACAGCAAGACTTCCAACTGTTATTAGGCAAAAACATAAACAGTTTACAATTCTAAATCATAAAACAATTGTTAGCATTAACCCTCATTAAGATATATGGGATAATTGATTGTGGGAACTCAATAAATGGCTTGATTGAGCGTATAACATTTTTTTTTTTTTACCAAGTAAGAAACAGTTTGTTGTTGTTCTAACAAAGTAGATCACTGTTAAAAGCAGGAATTGCTAGTACTCTGTATTTTATATATGTGTGTATTCTAAGAAACTTAATTGCCCTCAAATTTGAATAGTATTTTTGCATCCAATGCCCATCCCTAATTTCTTCTTGTGCTATAACATAAAACTAAGCATAAATGAAAATATTATTTCAATTCTGACAATTTGCTCATAATATTGTTTGATGTTATTTCCATCTATTTTTTAGTGCCACATCATGTTGTATATGACTATCAACCATGGCCTGATTTCTGAACCCAAAAACTGCAGCCCAATGCTCCTCAGAGATCAGTCAAAATCAGGGAAATATTTTTCCCACGGGGATCAATTAAGTATCAAACTATTTTTACTGTATCTAGAAAAAATCCCCCAACATAACTTCATGTATATGTTGTTTCCACTTATCAATAACTTAAGCAAAGTCTAAAAGTTGCACAAACTGCAATTCTCAGCTCTTTTTTAGAAATGGCCTAGCATTTGTTCAAAACGCTTGAAGGGAAAAGTAATTTTTCCTAAGTGCACTTATAAACACATTTTCTGTATTCGCTTGTGTTGCTCTCTTAAATTTAGTCTGCACATGGACACTTTGCCAAAACAAGATACAGTACCTGTGGATTAAACAATGTTTTCAGCAATCAGAGGGAGGTCTCGCCTATGCAGCAGGTCTAACTTTTGTTACTACAAGAAAAGAAAAATGTTGAAATGTTTATGCTCAGAGTTTGCTGAGAGAAAATCTGTACAAGTATAATGACAACCCATTTGATTAGACATTTGCTACTGAATATATGTAATTTATGCAGCCTAAAACAGACACTGAATCAATGAATGGTGTCTAAAAAAAATACTTTATCTAAATTTGGTAGCATTCAGGCAGAAGATTTTTTTAAAGGATTTAAGGCACACAGCTACTACAACTTTGTGTTTTAAGCCTCTTTGAAGTTGTGCAGTGTGTTCACCATGGAGTTTAAGTGTTAAAAGTTTGAGGATACAAAGTGAAATGAATTCTGTCTATGTTTGGACAAACTGCTTCACAGCAGCTAAAATGAATTTGCAAGTGACTGGAAAAATATTCTGTGTCTGAATGCTCCCTTTGGCTAACTTTTAGGTTTGAATCATACTCCACTAAAAACTTCCCACATTCACACTGTATGCATTTAAAAAAGTCTAATCTATTTTTTTCCTACATTCATGTAACTGTAGTTGTCCTGATATTTTACTACATTCAGACAACCAAAGCAAAGTTTTCTGCATCACTAAACGCAGCATTTATTTAAACTGAGGATAATTTAGCTGATTCATAAAATAAATGCACTCTTCCATCAATTAAGAGTGATATTGATATTCGTGCAGCCCTGTGGTGCCACATATCTCACTTCCCTTGGGTGACAAGATATTGATCTGGGTCCTAACACTTCCTGACAGAACAAATATTCAGGAGATACAACTCTTTTATTTCTGCTGAGACTGAAAACCTTGGAGTGTCCGCTGGACTCCTGAGGGATCGTGGGAAACTAAAGTTCACTGTAATATTATTCATCAAACTATAATAGTGTCACAGTCTTTACACGCTTTGCCTCACCAGACAGTGGAAATGTACATTTTTCTTTTCAGGCAGCATAAAAATTTGGGCCATATATTTATATCTGCAATTGTACTCTACATCTATCCTCCATATGGGACGAGATATTGGCAAGTGGGGTTATAGTGAACAGAAAATTCTGCCTTTTGTCAGTGTTTAAAACATCCACTTGCCCACTGATAAAGCTGTGCTGAGTATTATTGAAATCTGCACAGATAATTAAAAATGTAGCCCATATTACTTAATAAAAAATAATCCATGTAACTGTGACCAGATGTTAGACAAAGAACTTTATAAATTAATTCATTGCAGAAAACATGTACTGTTAGAGGCAGCTGTATATGTGTGACTGTATTTATAGCATGAATCTTACTTCAGAGAAAGTGATAATTGTGTCTTTGTGCCTTTCGCTTTGTTTTTTTTTTTTGTTTTTTTTTTTTAATTTATTTATTTATTTATTTTTATCTTTGCTTTTTTAATTTTCATTTCACCCTTCTTTCCATTCTCTTTTTATTGGGATTCAGAACAGCTCTAATCTTGTTTGGTTTCAAATCTCATATAATACCTACATTTCTAGAAAGTTTGCCAGGCTTGAATATTAGTTTACTTACACTCGTTACTTCAGTGAAGATTATAATTAGACATCAGCTAAGCCTCCTCCAGGGGAAGCTGCTTCCATTAAGTCAAGTTTGCTGTTATGCAGCACCCTTTGCTTAGCAACAATTAATGGATACTCAGGCTTTTACTTGTCAAACCCCCGCTGAGTGTTCTATTCACAGGCTATGAGAAGTGATTTTTAAATGGTCCCATAATTCATGGTTCATTTTATAACATGCCCCTTTTTGTATGTCTGGAATGTATTAAAAAGATTTAAAAATGAGTTGATTCTATTTTTAATTTAGAGATTCAAGTTAAAAAAAGATTCTGAAAAAAATGATGTTTTTCCATCAACTGTGATGCAAAGACAACTGAATAAATTTCTATTAGTTATATAACTTTTGAAAATGTTTTAGTGTTTGTTTGTTTGTTTCTTTGATTGATTAATTGATTCATTTAATCAACATTAAATTAAATCTTTATTAACATATATTATTCATTTAGGGTTGCCAACAATGTCTTAAAGTTATTCCTTTCAAATTGATTTATTTACAGACATTAATGTTGTCACTAAAATTAACTCATCTTCTTTGTCTTCATTCTGGTAGTCCTTTCCAAGCAGACACGTCTCTTAATTTTGTACTTTGTCATATGTGCTGTGCAACAGTAAAAAGTAAGCACATTTAAATGATTCATTATGTGCACCAGAGTAAACATGGACTAATCACAACAAGTAGAGCTGTAAAAGAAGGCTTTTTTTAAAGAAAGCAATGAATGCTCAAGGTAATAACGCAAAATAGAATCAATACCCTGAGACTTCTGCTGCCAAAGATGTCAGTATTATAAAGACATTCAAGGTCCATCGGAAAGTAGGGAAACATATTTTTCAAGGACACGAACGTGGATGAAAGGAGAGACAGACAGACTTCACAACAATTTTTAACCTTATATGCAAGATCAAGTTAGACCATGTTTGATGTTACACTAAAAAAACTTAGGAAGATCATATTTTTAAAAGTAAAGCATGAAGTTTAAATGCATTTTTACATGTCACAGTGGTTGTTATTAGAATGTCAGTGTCACAGATGAACCAAATTACAACCCCATCGTTGCATCAGTTCTACATTCAAAAGAGGGAAAAATGCTTTCAGAGAAAAGAAAACTCCGCCCTGACTGTGTAAGGATGTTTTGCTGTTTGGAGTAAAAAGAAAAGCAGAAGACTGCCACTTAAAACTATGCAAATACCTCATTCTCAGGGAATAAGTCAGAATGAATAACACAAGTGTTATGTCTGATGAGCTCAAGTGTAAACCCCCCTCGGAAAAAAAAAAAAATCTCACTGACTTTTACATCCTATGCTGTAAATTGTGTAAATGCTGTTTTGAAAATTTTAAGTTGTAGCTGCTTGAATAAATAAGCACTGAATAAAGAATTGTATATAATCATTCTGTTAAAGAGGCCCTTCCATGAAAAACAGTTTTTCTGAGGTTTCTGCTGAATATTTTAGCTCCACATGTGTTCTTACCTTCATACTGGGTGTGAAAATGGCACAACAACTTCTTTCAGTTTTTATCTCATAAACTGCGCAGGTGGCGATAAAACTCGAGTTCTTCTGAGTTCGAACGACCTATATTTGTTACGTCAAAACTCCTTTGCTCATTAGTATTCAGCAGCTCCCGCAGTTGAAACCACGCCTAGCATGCTGCTGGCTAAAATCTGTTAGCATAAACACGTATCAAACCGGATGAGACTCGCTGTTACCATTCGCCTAGGGGAAGGAAACAGCATACCTTGCTCTCATAGGCAAGTTTGTTAGCTAATCTGAGTCCAGCAAATTTTCATATGAATATTAATGAGTTTTAGCCGAAGCTAGCTGAATCTTCACGCAGATAGATTGAAAGGTCTGTTAATCAGAGTTTCCTGATATTTTTTAGATATAAAACGTTTCATATTACAGGTTAATAATTCAGTAATAACCACAAAGTCATGACATTTGTGTTAAATGGCCTCTTTAAAGTAAAAGGTGTTAATTAAGTCCTTAAAAACTGGGTTGTTATTCAATGCAATTCAATTTGATTCAATTCAATAATACGTTATTATCTAATTTAATATTGTAATATAAAACATCAATTAAGTTTCTACAGCATCATTATTTATGTTCTAGCTGTGAACAGGAAGGATTGCAGCTGATCTAAAGTAGTCTCTGACTGACAACACTCTGTTATTGAGTTACTGTGTTGTTAGGAGGATGTTCAGGGTTCTCTGTTATGTTTTTTTTTATTTAATGAAGAATCCTTTTTTGGACTAGCACCATAAAACGTTCCAGATAAGTCCCCTGAACAGAACCACCCTACTTTATTTTTGAGTCACTGACTCTTATTTTTTTGTGGACTATCAATTCCTCAGTGAAGTAATTGGGTGGATACTTCTCACTGAGTTTACTTATAAACTGCTTTTGTCAACTAAATTTTCTGAGAATAAGGGAAAGCTGGTTCTTAAGACAGAGAGACAGAGACATGTTAGAAGTTTTAAAATGTGTGGATTTCAAAGTGGACGCTTATTGGTACTTATTACATGTTATTGATGAGGCAGTTTTAAATTTTACTTGAGTAAAATCTCAGACTTTTGCTTCTGAATTGGCCTTACTAAATACTATACTTAAATCAAATGCAAAAACTTCCTTAATCTATTGTCTAAAGTGGAGTTGGATTGAACTGAAGAATTGTGAAGGACGCATCACATCACAGCTTCTCATATGCTAGACTTTCAGTGACGCATGATTTACTATTGCAGAAGGAGTGTTTTTGTTTTTTTCCTCATTGGTTGTTTTCCACATGGTGGTAGAGATAAAACAGGTCCAATTAGGCATCCTCTAAAGCTCTGTTGCATACTAATGCTGACTGTCCCTCAGGATTTCTCCAAACAGCTGCTGTGGAAATAGACTCAATGCTTATCAGCCAAAGCTAATGTATTAACTTAGACCATTTGTTAATGTTTTACAGCCATCTTGATATTTCAAACATATATGGGAGGAGAGTAATATTGTGAGTATAAAGAATGAAGGTCATTCCCTCATACTTTATATTTAACCTGTTCATTTTTTAGCAATATGTCTGAAAACATTTATTCCTTTTTGTTGACCGCTTTTCGTCTGAGACAACAAAAGCTGATTGAATACTGAGAGACAGTTTGTAGAGAAGATTAAAATATAATTTAAGCGAGAAGAAAAGGTTCAGATTTAACATCAAAGGTGTGTTCACTCTGAATAATGCCACAGTAGTCTGCCCTGAACTTGAGCTACACAAATATTTCTCCCTACATGAATTTATTTGCATTAATGAATTAATGTGAGTATATATAGTGAATTTGATGAAAAGGGTTAATTAAAGTTATACCTTCAAAGAAAAAGAAAATGTTTATTTAATAATTTGATAGTGATGCACCTCATTCAGATTTCTATTTTTAGAAGCTAAAATCATCATATATGTGTAAATTGACATTAAAACAAACAAACAAACTGAGGTCATAACATCAGAAGTATAAAGTATAATGACTGAGTTTAATGAAAGACAACATGATCAGTCTGAATCTTTTCTCATTTTCTTTTATTGGACTTTCTGAATTGATGTTGTTGTTTACTTTTAATTGAACATTGCAATAAATGAAGTGAATTGTTACTATTAAAAAATCTTTATGAAGACAAAAAGTAAAGCCAACCCATTTGTAATGGGCGCATTAAATGTTGCCAATTTAAAACAAAACTAATGTGAAGACATCTGACTCCAGCTTGAATTTGCATTATTGCCTTCTCTTAGAGTTGCAAAGACATTTTCTCAACCAATAAATTTAATGATTTATCTGACAAAAGTTAAAAATAAATGCTTTAACACAAGTATAACATAATTCCCTATTCATACACATACTGTACATATATGACAAAAGTATCCCTCCAAAAAATAAGGATATACATGCAACAATGTAGTTGTAAACAAAATATTAGTGGTACAAAATATACTAAAGATTGTGTTTGTAATGGCACATATCTGCATCTTTCACAGCTTGTTTTTATGAACTTAATGGATTCTGTTAGGATAATGTTGTTTATAAACCCTGCGATCAAGTAATTGCTTCTGTAATTTCTATCAAGCTTTGTTTTGTCTTTATACAAGAAATGATTATGTTACTTTAGACTTTCATTCATTTATAACCATTTTTTTTTTCTCTTGCGTCACAATGTGTCAAAAATAGATTTAATGTTTTATACAACTCTGTTGTGTTTACAGCAAGCACTGAGAGTTGAGATAGTCTAAAAGCGTTACATGTCAGCGTTATTGTATCAACTCCTCCCAAAAGGTCATTTTGGACTTTGTTAACATTCTCAGTAACTTCACATAAACCCTATGACATTTATTTATTTAGGAAAACAAAAGAACACTTTTCTTCTGCCATTTCTTTGGCTTATCATTCAGCGGTTTGTCTCTGTTAAAGAGAAAATAATCTGCAGTGTTGAAAACAAAAAATGTTCGATTTCTATATGAATGTTTATTATGTTTTGTGGAATCTTCAACTAAACCCTATTTAAGTATTTACTTTGTGAAAAGGGCTTAAATACTTAGCTTTTCAAGGGCAAAAAAATAGATGTGGATGTCAAAACCAAAAATAAATAAAAAAAATAAAAATGTGCTTAATAAACAGTATGACATTGCTAGTGAGAGAAAAGTATGTTGGAGAGGAAAGAAAGAGCTGGTAAAGAAAGGCAGAAGTAGTGAACATGAGTTTGAGAAAGAAAGCGACAGAGCATGATGGAGGATGGAGTAAGAGGGTTGGCTAAGCAACCTTAGTGCAATTTGTCTTCATGCTGCCGGCTCTTTGCAGCATCCTTTGGGCTCAGGCTGTTTTCTCTGACAAGCTTGTTGCCTCTAGAACAATTGGTGATTTACCTCTCACCGTGTCACTGACCAACATCCCATCCTGGGAGAAGTGCAGAGTAAATCAAAAGTCTGGACCTTTCCGTTAATCACTAATTACAGGTTGGGCGGTGAAGGTTGATCCTTTCCCGAGTGCTATGTCCCTTAGGCCCCAAATCAGTCCAAAAAGAGAAGCCAATGCCACTTCCTCTGCTGATAAATCTCTCACAGAGGAGGAGCTGGACTGAGCCAGCTCCAGCGGCTCAGACTCCCATCTCTCTGAAGAGTTTCTCATTCACGTCGGATACTAACCTTCATTTCATTTCGGTCTTCCCTCCTCTTC
Organism: Pachypanchax playfairii; assembly: GCA_006937955.1. Classification (NCBI taxonomy): domain Eukaryota; kingdom Metazoa; phylum Chordata; class Actinopteri; order Cyprinodontiformes; family Aplocheilidae; genus Pachypanchax; species Pachypanchax playfairii. The sequence continues at coordinate 5,110,829 of SSNP01000008.1, forward strand.
CCCCTCAATCCAACTGCCAAAGCTGTGATGGAGCCTTCCTGGCCAACAGTACACCGACTTTCTTTTTTAAATTCTCAGTATAACTTCACACATTTCTATCCCCCCAGGGATCAGCAGCAAATCGAGTTTGTTGCTTGCACCTTATTCCAAAAGCATTAAGATACAAGAGGTCTGTAATTGAATGGTTAGGGAGGACATTATTGAAGGAGATTTTTGTCAGAATATCTACCCACCACCTCCTTAGTACCTCAAAGACTTCCAAGAGGGGGCATGTTGTGTTGATCATTATTAGGCGAGGAGGACAATCATGTGTGACTGATGGAATATCTATTTTCTCATTTTTTCTCTCTCTGAATCAAGTCTGTTTATTGTTTATTACTGAGATAGTTTTATTGTTCTAAATATCTTCTTTCTGTTTAATTAAATGTAATTAATTCAGAGTCCTATAGCACAACTTTTTTATAGAACTGTAAAAACATTTACAATCTAAACATGCACTAAATCTGAACTTTGAAAATACTTAACTTCAAACAATTAAAAGGAAAAAAGGAGTTAAAAATGTAATAAAATATGAGTGAGAAAATACTTTATCCATCTGTTTACATCTATTATTTCAGTGAGTTTGCAATATTTCATGAAAGAAACAGCACAAAAACTAAAAAAATATTTTGTATGTCTTATTTTGGGAGATTAAGTGCTGCAATTTCAAAAGATTCAGTTTCCTCTCATATTAAATGTTACCAAGAATTTGAGTTGGATGAGCTCGAGCAGAAGTCTTAGTTCATGAAATGTGGTAACAAATGTGTAAAAAAAAGAAAGAAAAAAAAAAAAAGAAAAATCCAATATTTAGACGTTTAACTAAAAATAACAATATTTGAAATTTATTTGAAAAATGTCTCTAAAGTCATTACAGTTTTCCTGCTGTTATTATGACCCTTACTAACTGCTGCAGTCATGTTTGTATTATGTACAAATAGCTCCTAACTAATGAGAGATGTAATATCCAATGACTTCTGTCACATTACAAAATACACAGGGGAGATGCTCCTTTATTAAACAAGTATTCTGTTTTTGTACCATTTAAACTCCATCTGTTCTAAATTAAAGCAGATCACAGGTTACTATGTAAAAAAAAAAACATTTACGCCACCAGTCAAAAGTTTGGACACACATACTCGCTCATTCAACTGAATGAAATGTGTCCAAACTTTTGGCTGGTAGTGTATATTTATTGAATTTTCAACTGTGATTTTTTTTTATTAATTGATAAAAGCTCGATGAATATCACTTCTATAGCATTAAAATAAGATAGTATTTTGTGTGTGTGTTTGAAATTTAGTAATAGCAAATGAACTGTTTAGGTAAGACAAATAATGACTAAAAGTGAAATAATTTATTTCAAACACTCGATGGTGAAACATACTGTAAATGCAGTGGACATAGCAGGGACAGCTGTAATAACATCCACTCTGATGCAACATCCTGCCAATGTACATCACCTTCATATGGTTTATGACAGTCATTTTTTTTTTTTGTCAGCTGTCATAAAGTGGTTGACTTCAAATTTTTTCCTTTTTAATTTTTAGGTGAACACTTTTGGTAGTGTGTTTGTTTATTTTATTCAATGTATCTGTGAATTTTTTTAAGCATTTTTTTATGTTTATCCTCACTGGACACCTATTTTGCTGCAATTTCTAAGTAGAAAGTTGTTCAGTTGTTTTTTTTTTATATTTTTTTTGTTGTTGTTTTGTTTGTTTTTGCTAACACAGTTCCTACAGCTTTACAAACAAGCAGTATCTACTTAGGAGTCTGAGAAAAGGAAACTTATTCTTGAACCTTTTTATCTATAAGGTGGCTGGGATAAAATTTTTTGATCCAACAATAATAGATCCAAGCACAGTGAATGCAGGGTTAAAAAAAACATTCAGTAGCCATTGGTCTAAGGGCCATTGGAGTTGTGGCATAATTAAAGGTGCTCTCATCATTATTCTCTGAGCTGTGGTAAGTGAGCACTGTCTGTTGGACCTTCTCTTTTCATTAGATTTTGTATTTCATGCCCTTAGGAGCAGAACAAATTGAGTCTCTGTTTCATTTTGCTCCATTGTTCATTACCCAAGAGAAAGATTAAAAATCATCCTTTCACACACCATATTACATAATCCTGAAGAATGACTGTACATTCTACAGTACTTGCTGTCTTTTCAAAACACTAAAAGTACAAAAGGTGATAACCAGCAGAGAAAATGCTGACCTCTCATAAGTCCATCTGGCTGGCTTTGTAACTTCATGTCTGTGTTTGTTTAAAAAATTCCCCTCAGGGAAGTCTCATTACCTCCAAAGTAAAGTATAAAAACAAAGTATCCCACCTTTGGCCAAAGTGAAAGGCTGTGTTCTTATCAGAATTGTTGTACTTTTATGTTATTTTATCAGTCAGGATGCAGAGCTGGGGTTTCATATCAGCTAACACAGTGAGCATGTTAAAAATAATCAGGCTTCAAGTTACAAAGCAACATGTGTAAGCTGAGATTTCCACACTCAGCAGAAGAGTGCTGGTGCTTCCTAAATGTGTTACGTTTGTGTGCTAGTATTAAATATTTACAGAGTAATGAACTTGCTGTCTCAGTAAATTTTTGACCAGAGAAAAAAAGGGAAAAGGAAATATCAAGCATTTTTACATTTATTTGATTCTTCTGTTTAATAGTGGCTGTCTAATAGAGAAAGCTCTAAAATCTCAAAAAAGACAGATAATTAAATGATTGTTACCTTTTATGCCAAGTCATTTGGATTAAAAAAACTATCAAAACAATTTTCAATTGTATTTAATATTTAAATGTATCCTTATTACTTTATTTAACCTTTATTTACCCAGAAAAAGTCCTGTTTTTCAAGAGAAACCTGGCTAAAAGCAGGCATCAATGACAAAATTACACAATTAAACAATGAATTTTAAAGGTAATAAATTGGATTCAAATTACAAGTAATTTAGATTCAAACAATTAAAGACAATTAAGACATTCCCCCCCTGATGTGTCTAACAGTTTGAATCTTCTCTCCCTCTGAACAGATGTGTACCTGCTCAACCTCCCAGATGAAGAGAAAGTCAGCATCACAACAGTAACAGTAGGTCAGAGTGCCGTGTTGACCTGCGCCATCACAGGGGAGATGAGGCCTCCTATTATATGGAAGAGAAACCAGCAAAATCTGAACTCCCTGAACCTGGAAGACATCAATGTAAGATTTTTTTGTTTGTTTTATTAAAACTTTTTAAATACAAGATGTTGCATAGCTGATACTGTATGCACACCAATTATTTCTAAGATTGGATCCACTAACAATTAAAAAATATATAATTCAGAGGGATATGGCAGTGATAAAATAGTCAACTAATGAACATGTTCCTCCTTAGACTGGATGCAAATAATAGGAACAAATGACTAAAGTTAAGTAACTATTTAAATGGCATAATTCTAATGACTAAACTGGTTTAAAAAGGAGAAACTGGTGAACAAGCAACAGTGATACTGGTGACAAGGACTTTCCGGCTTTATTACAAAAGTGGTTAAAATTTGGGTTGATGTGCTGACTTTGCTTTCAATTTCTCCAGATCTCAGTTAAATCCATAATATGTGAGGTGTGCTGGACAAAGCAGTCAAATCGATGGAGGGGCCAGTCAACTTTTAGGACATAAAGAGTGCTGTCATGGTACTCTAATCTCAATACCACAGATGCTTTTCAGTTGTTTGAGGCTTCTGTTTAAAATGGACAGTTCTGTTTCAATAGAAAATACTGGGAAACTTTAGAAAAGGCAGATTATTATAACGTATGACAAATACTTGCAAAGGGAGGTTAACTACAGTTTAGAAATGGATGTGTATATACAGTATTCTAACAATATGTATGATTGGAGGCTGTAATTTTTGCTGTAGATAGCTTTAAACTTGGGTATAAAGTGCCTTTACAGGTTAAAGGCTTTCCCTTTTGTTCAGGGTAGTGAATTGGAATAATTTAATCCCGTCTTTTTCAGCATAGTTTTTTAGATTTTTTTTTTTTACCAGTGTCCTACTTTGTCAGCATATTTTCTTTTACTGTTGGCACTGGCTTTGTGTTGTATAACTGACAGTGATCCAGTATGTCACTTTGTGTTCATGGTTGCTGTGTTTAGAAAATGGTGGAAGCGACAGGGACAAAAAAAGAAGATGAAAGGGGGATACCTAAGGGGTTCAGCCCTAGAGGAAGGACCTACTTTTATAACTCAGTGTGTGTCTGTGTGTTGGGCCATATGTACAGTCCCAGACAGCACCTCTGTGTCACTTTTTTCCACATCAAAAGCAGCAAAGAAACTCGTGTGATAGGGTACCAAGGCAGGTCTTCTTAGTTTTACCCTTTGTCTTTCTCTTTCTGTGTCATGACTGTCCAGAATGAGTGTGATACTTCTGTGCATAATTAAATCAACACTGTCGCAGTAGATAAAGGGAATCCAGTGAAGCCACTAATGTAACATTAAATGTTGATGACCCTTAAAATGAGTAAGAGGCACCCAGCTGTCACCAGTCATCCTTGGCACCATCAACTGTCTATAAACTAGTGCGCTGGTTCTGGTTGTTGGTGATGTGTGTTTCCCATAAAAGCAGTGCCAATGCTGTGTTTATCAGTCCAACAGTTTGTCTGCCATTTGGCTTAATCTGCCATTTTCTGGATTATAATTTGTCTGGTTTAAAGTGCTGGGTTTAACAAAAGAGAAATGTTGAGATTTGGTGCTTCTGTAAATATATTTTGGTGGATTCGTGGAAGAAAAGGAAACACAAGCTGTTATATCTTGTATTTTATATATTTTTATTTCATGCTTGTTTTGATAGAGTCAATACTAGTAGTTTTGTGTTTTATCTTTTGATATTGACACAGCAAAGTTCAGCATCATGACCATGGGTGGTATCTGTCTGCACTTTGCACATAGTGGGCTGCGAAAGTTTGGGCAGCCTTGTTATTCTTCATGATTTTCCTTAATAAATCATTGGTTGTTAGGATGTTCAGTTAAATATATCATATAGGAGACACTCACAGTGATATTTGAGAAGTGAAATGAAGTTTATAGGATTTACAGAAAGAAGAACAAGGCTGCCCAAACTTTCGCAGCCCACTGTACCTGTCTGCTCCCTAATATAACATCTTCCCAGTGTGTATTTTTATTGAAATGTTAAATTGGATAAAAGCATCTACTGTCAAAAGATGCTCATTATTGTAAGAAAAAGGCTTTTATTTAAGGTATGAACAGTTTAATCAGTTGTTTTCCACACATTAAATGTTTGGTAATTCACTCAAAATGTATTTTTTTTAAATCATCTGTCATTAGTATATTATAATGTATCTTTCATGTCAAGGAAAACAACAAGGTTTAGTGAGTCAGTTGCAAATAATTCTAATAAATCTAATAATTTATGAATTAATAAATGTAAGTGTCAGAGGTCCTGAAGATCTTCCTCCATCTCTGGGGAATATGAGGGTGTTTATGGGTGTTTCATTGAATCCATGATTAAGATGAATTACATTTTCCAACGAAATTCAGCATGTTAGCGAATAAAAAAAATAGCTTATGTGTGAGAGTTCAGTTCTGCAGGTAAAATTCAAAAACAGTTGATTTGTAACTAGAATAAGGACAAAACAGCTTGACACATTAGTGTAACATCACTAACAAACCAATTAATTGAAAATGAAGATCCTGCTTTCATGCCAGCATCTCCAAACTTTGTGTTTAATTTTTGCTGTTGTATTTAAAATGATATATTCTTTGGTTCAATATTAAATTGCACTTGAGTGAGGAAAAATCATTAAAGCTCATGCAACATAAAAGCCTACCATGTGGCCAAATATTGGTGAGGTATTTTAGCCCATGTAAGTCAGTGTAAATGCACAGATCCGATAACATCTGATGCAATCAACAAACATGACACAGGTTGGATCTCTCAATTGCAGAAAGTACATGATGGTGCAGCTTTATTTTGGGTGTGTTGATGCTATAGTCTGTTTTTGCTGCATGTTACAGTGGGTTGCTCTGAACATAAACAGTAAGTGATTCAGCAAGAATCAGTCTTTTGGAAGTCTACTGTGCAAAAACTGTTCAAACCACAGTGCATCAAGCAGAACTACCAGTGGATGACTAGGAGCTTAATCCAGATTTATTTTTGGCTCCCAGACTTCCAGTCAGTCGTCTTTGTTGTTGTTTTGACAGACAGGAGAATAGATTTCAGCTGCACCTGGCACCCAAAAACACATTCCTAATTGCACTAAAGATGATTTTTGATAATTGCCTTTAAAAAATATATGTTAGCCCAGATTGCCAGCTCTGATTAGACTCATATTACTGAGTTCACATGGGAAGTCTGCAGCTGTCACTGGTTTCAAATGAGATTATTTCTAAAAAAAAAAAAAAAAAATGTCCACTTTCGAATCTAGTAAATTGTGCATTAATCCCACCGGGGAGCTTGCATCCTGAAGTTCAATAGAGCCTTGCTAAATTTTGACAAAGCAGCTTACTGTAATTCCATGAAGTTGACAGTTGCTCGCTATTGCATCATCATCCAAGGCTGTCAGAAATTCAGTCCTTTCTGAGTGGCCATGCCAAAAACACAACTGTGTACTGGGGAGCTTTGTGCACTTGTTTGTACACATTCATTTTACATCAACAGTTTGTATCTTCAGATCATAAAGTGTGAGATTCCAGCAAAGGCTCAGATGATGAAAAATGCTCATAGTGTGTTTTAATCTTTAAAAAGATTGAAAATACATTCGTGGAACAATAGTTTGGCGATAAGATGTTGAGATTTTCATGTTGGCGGATGCTTCTTGTTGGACATAAAAGACTTTCATCCCACCAAAATCTGAGTTGTATCATGGGAAAAATATGAAACTGGTAAAAATCAAACATGTGTTTTGAGGGGATGCTGCAGACCAGACCTGATAAAATCCAGTAATCAGTAGAACCTGAGTTAAAAACATCCTCCTTTCCTTTCTTATCATGAACCTTGGAATGAGTGGTTCTATCTTCTATGACGCACAGCGCCGTTTCTTTGTTTGTATCATACACATGTGATGATATATAATATCTGCTTTCAGCTATTCAGCATTGACTCTTCTAAACAACATTTTGCATTCTTATTGTGCTATTTTTGCTGAAACTGCGCTTGTTGAATAAACAACTTTTTTTTTTTTTTTCATGATGCTCACAATAATTACACTTCAACTAACAATATTGCAAAAGTATTGTTTAATACAATCATTTTTATTTGTTTTTTTTTGGGGGGGAGTGACCAAAAAACAATGAAAAAAGGCTGTAGATGTTTTTGTTGTTTGTTTGTTTGTTTCAGTTACTGTATATCAGTGAGCAATGAGTCAGCTGGTCAGCTTCTTCAGCTTATCTTATCATTTATTGTTGTAAGAAAACCTCTAAATGTCTGACCTGTTCTTTCTCCTTGACAGATCCCGTCTCAGGTAGGATGTTCTTTGTCTCTTTTGTTTGTTTGCTGTCTGACTTTCCCTCATTTTTTGCCATTATATTCGCACAAAGCCCACAAAGCTTAACCAGTGTCTACAACAGGAACATGAAAATCATAATCTAGATCATAGTTTTTATTCAGAACCAAGGTATAGGCACAAACATCTGCAATATTTATATGTTTAAGTCAACAATAAATGGAAAGCAGAATTAAAACAGAATTTAACAACAATAAACTTTCACCATGACACCTTACAATGAGTTTCCTAGATTTAATCTATTTATTATAAACATAATTTGATTTGTTAGCATATGGAAACAGCAAAAGTTGTAAATAAAGTGGACATATATAATAAAAAAAAAACTGTGTTGTTAAAAGTTAACATGTAATAGAGTGAATACTTTTAAAAACATATATTTTTTACTTTAGTTTTCAGTTTTGAAGAGTTTTAAAAATAAGCCCATTAAACTTAATTGCTGCAGAGCACAGACAGATATTAAAGTAGCATCAATTTCTCATGTTTCAAAGAAAGTGGAAGTAAAACAATGTGCTTCTGTAATTTAATATCAAACTCCAGGATATTTTTAAGCTTGTTTTAAACTTTTTTTTTATTGCTGGCAGCTAAAGAAAGAAAGAAAAGAATGTCACTGACAAACTGACAGAATGGACATTTTATTGTCTCAGTTTTTGTTTCACTGAAAACATTTTTATGGACTGGACTGGAATTTCTTCAATAGCTTTTTTGTAAAATGCCTCGTCAGTGATGAAGGTTAGCATCCCATGGGGTGGCCGTCAGTGTTCTTCCAGAGGTGACCTGGCCCTGGCAGCTTTATTAATTATAGTTTCTTAAGGGCTATGGCCTATTTGTAAATCCTCCTCTACCTGCCCTTGTCTCCTTCCTTCTGAGCAGTCTTACCCTTGCCTGCTCTGTCTGCGGAGAGCTGGTGCTGCTGATAGTTGAGGTGAGGGTGATGAGGTGAGGTGGAGGAATCATGTCGACAGCCTCCACCGTGGCTCGTTCCACCTCTCTGAGTCCCACCTCCACTCCCTCCACCTTCATTTTTCATTTAAGAAGGTGACACAATATGCTCTCAGCCCAAGGGGCAAAAGTGTGCCATCGATTTCTCCTCATATTGTGGAAGTCGAATGCTTCACTCATCCGGGGCTCAAAAGTTAGATCGGAGCTCAGCTGAGTATAAACTAACAAACAGACTGTATGCTTGTAAACATGAGGCCCAGTTCTTCCAACTTAACTTTAAACAGTTTCATGTGCAGATGACCAAGGTTTAAAGCTTGTGGAACTTTGATCAGAAAACTATAATTTGCACTGGGACTTTTATTCTAACTAAAAATTGCAAGATTTATTCAAGAAAAATGAGAAATACAAAGGAGCAAAAGTTCACTCTTCTATGAGAATCATTTTTTAATGTACAGCTTCAGTTGAGACGGAACACGTTTTGACATTTGGCCTTCATCACGTTAGAACTGGAATGAAGGGAACAGGTGAAAACTCAAAAAAGGCTGAGTTTCCCAGAGCGCAGTCATTATAAGAGAAAAGCTGCTGTGCATCACAAAGTGATGAAACCTGTTATTGTGAGCACAAGCTGTTCCTTTATAATAAAAAAGATATGAAGTGTATAAATGTTTGTATATTCACCTGAATTATTTAAAGATAAATTATTGTCTTACTCAGTCTCAGACTATAGCATCCTTGACCAATGTTATTCAAACAGTTTATAGTAAATATTGACATAATTAACAACTGGACACATAAAAGCACCCCGAGTGGTTTGCTGCAGGGTCTGTATTAATACCTGAAACATCAGATGTTCTTTTCAGGTGTTGAATCAAATTGATTTGCATTGTTCTTACGTTGCTGCTGCGTGTTCAAATATTATATTTTTTCTATTTTCTCATGTATATGTATTTTTTTTCATGTATAAAAAAAACATGATTGTGTGTGAGAGTGAACGGGATGAGATGGGAAGCTCTCCCTAGTGTTCACACTCTGACTTCAAAAACACACCAGTATGAACTCATAAACCAGATAACATGTCTTCATTTTTTAACAAAGACGCAGCTAGTTCTTATACATAATTATGGTATAACATACAGTTAATAATGGCAGTTTATTTTTGAAGTCTGTTTTCTTAAAGCAAATATTAACATNGGAGACTGGCTAGGCCACTCCAGGACCTTGAAATGCTTCTTACAAAGCCACTCCTTCGTTGCCCGGGCGGTGTGTTTGGGATCATTGTCATGCTGAAAGACCCAGCCAAGTCTCATTTTCAATGCCCTTGCTGATGGAAGGAGGTTTTCACTCAAAATCTTACGATACATGGCCCCATTCATTCTTTCCTTTACACGGATCAGTCGTCCTGGTCCCCTTGCAGAAAAACAGCCCCAAAGCATGATGTTTCCACCCCCATGCTTTACAGTAGGTATGGTGTTCTTTGGATCCAACTCAGCATTCTTTCCCCTCCAAACACGACAAGTTGAGTTTCTACCAAAAAGTTCTATTTTGGTTTCATCTGACCATATGATGTTCTCCCAATCCTCTTCTGGATCATCCAAATGCTCTCTAGCAAACCGCAGACGGGCCTGGACGTGTCCTGGCTTCAGCAGGGGGACACGTCTGGCACTGCAGGATTTGAGTCCCTGGCGGCGTAGTGTGTTACTGATGGTAGCCTTTGTTACTTTGGTCCCAGCTCTCTGCAGGTCATTCACTAGGTCCCTCCGTGTGGTTCTGGGATTTTTGCTCACCGTTCTTGTGATCATTTTGACCCCACGGGGTGAGATCTTGCGTGGAGCCCCAGATCGAGGGAGATTATCAGTGGTCTTGTATGTCTTCCATTTTCTAATAATTGCTCCCACAGTTGATTTCTTCACACCAAGCTGCTTACCTATTGCAGATTCAGTCTTCCCAGCCTGGTGAAGGTCTACAATTTTGTTTCTGGTGTCCTTTGACAGCTCTTTGGTCTTGGCCATAGTGGAGTTTGGAGCGTGACTGTTTGAGGTTGTGGACAGGTGTCTTTTATACTGATAACGAGTTCACACAGGTGCCATTAATACAGGTAACGAGTGGAGGACCGAGGAGCCTCTTAAAGAAGTTACAGGTCTGTGAAAGCCAGAAATCTTACTTGTTTGTAGGTGACCAAATACTTATTTTCCACCATAATTTGCAAATAAATTCTTTAAAAATCAGACAATGTGATTTTCTGGATTTTTTTTCCTCATTTTGTCTCTCATAGTTGAGGTATACCTATGATGAAAATTACAGGCCTCTCTGATCTTTTTAAGTGGGAGAACTTACACAATTGGTGGCTGACTAAATACTTTTTTACCCCACTGTATGTATTTATGTCTTCCTCTTTCTTTCAAGTAAAAGAACGTGTAACTGTTAAATACAGTAAAAACAGAATTTGTAATATTCTACAACCATAAAGTTACCAGTAAGATTTTGATAGATTAAAAAGATGCATACATATTAGCAAAGAGTTAAATTAGGATCAAATTAAAGAAGAAAGAACTCAAAAATCAACAAATAAAATGAAGAAAGTGACAGATAACAGTAAACTTACTGCCAAATTCTTTCACAGTTTAAATCATACGTTTACTTGTGACTTGAACCATGTACTCTGCTGTTATATTCGACTGACTCAACACTTGATCCATGTTACAGCTACTGTTAGAAATCATTATTGCTTGGTGAGTATACATTTTAAAGGTAAAGGCATTCAATTTGTTCAAAGATCAAAATTTCTAAAGCAAAAAAAACAAAGAACTTGCTAGTTAAATTGGTATTTGAAATTAAATTGTTTTATCGTTGTTCATAATAATAAAAAAAGAAACTCCTTAGTATGCATTGTTGAGAACTTTTATTGCAGCATGGTCTTTACAAGGTACCAGGTGTTCACTCTTTACCAGCCAGAGTCCATCATCAACAGGCTCGTTAGCTTTGGGGGCTTCTTTCTTTATTGGAACATGAACAAATTATCTTTTTATTTTTGCTATTTCTTTGTCCAGCATCTTTATTTTCATTTTATCTTTTAATGTTCACTCACTAAATAATCTCAACACTGCATGTACCCATCATGCTTAGCTGCCTCTACATGTTCATGCATAAATGTTGGTGTTTTGTTTAATTTTGACAATCTCTGTATTGCTTTATTTTTGAAGGTGGGTTTAATTGAAGGGATAATGTTCAGGACATTGATGTTTCAGATTTGCAAGAGGAGGGAAGTTGGCAGAATTTTATTTCTAAGGTTTGGTTTTTAATGCAGCGAACAGTCACCTGTGCATTATTTTATTTTTAGCCGCACTCTTTTGGCTCACTTTATTTTGATTGGAAAAATGACTCGAATCAGCAAGCAATTTTTCATAAATGCAACTTTGACAGTTTTTTTTTTTTGTAAAACAAAACAGCTTTAACTTATGGCTTAGATTGATGGATGTTTGCTCTACAGCGTGCCTTTGCTGACAAATGATAGTTTTAATTTCCTTTTATTTCCAGATTGCCATCTGTGCACTGTAAGCTTGTTTCATCGCCATGAAAACTTTCTTTCTAACCTTCAAATGTAACTGCTAAGTTGGGATTTTTTCTGTAAGTGAGTAAAGTTATTTTCTTTCCTTTCATGTCTGCTGTAGGATTTTGGGGACGATGGCTCGTTGTACATCACTAAGGTGACCACCACCCACATGGGCAACTACACCTGTCACGCTGATGGATACGACAAACTGTTTCAGACTCACATACTTCAAGTGAATGGTAGGAGAGTCATACCTGTCACTTCCTGTTTAAATAATTTTGTCATCAGTTACTGTACTGGATGAGTCAGTGTTGTATAAGTAATATGCTGTGAATTTTTCTCTTTAGTTTTTGCCATCTTAGCTCATGGTAAGTTAAGTGAGAGGGTGGTATTATCAGTGTACAGTCACACTAGGCAGCTATATCTGTCAAGGCAGCTGCAAAACATGACAGCCTGAAAGTGCTACCACACACTGAATCATCCCTCAAATACACAACTCACCTTGGCTCAATATCAGGTTTCTGCTCCGTGTACAGTACAGCGCCAGCTCACCAAGCAGCAGCTGCATGCAGTTAGAAACCACTCTTTAGAAGCTGGTAAAGATCAAAAATAGAGATCCATTCTATGGGCATCAAGAAGAGCAGAAACTAAAAATTGAAAATAATATTGTGGTGAGATCAAAACTGTACCTTGAAAGCTTATTATATTATAGGACTTAAGAGATTACAATTACGATAAAATTCAACTTGTCAGGCTCCAAACTATGTATTTGTGTCCACCAGTAAATGTTCACACTAATTAACATCCTATATTTGCAACAATTGTCTTACCAAATGACTCAGTTAAACAAACCATCTGTCATGTCACATTGAAAGATGACTTAGTTGTTGGTTTAACAAGCGTTGTCTAATAAGCAAAAATATTGTCACCACCCAGAAAAAATATGTTACACACTTTTTAATACAGTTTGATTTAAAAACAAATGTTGTTGTATTACATAGTTGAACAAAACATAGAGAATGCTTTAATTAATCAAACTGGAACAATTGTTCAGGAAATTTAACAATAAAAACTTTGATTGTCAGGTTTATAATATAAGACAAAAATGAAGACAATGTCAAATTAAAAGGGAATTTGTAATAATTTGTTAAGAATCATTTGCCGGTTTTGAAGTCCGAAACCAATGAAAATAACTGAAGTATGTTAAAGCTAAGATGTACCACTGATTTTATTTGGCCACTGATAGTAGAACTGACATTAATTCATCCACGTGCTGCAGGCTAATTGCACCAATTCCAGCCCTCACATTTACAACCACCTCCTGTTGCCATGTGAATTTAGAAAGAAATAATGAATGAGGTAATTAACTAATTGCTTTTCAGCTACCTCACAACTAATCAGTTTCATTATGGATCCCCTAAATCTAAAGTCAGGAATCGTTATTCTGGAGATTTCTTTTCTTCCACATTGTTTATAATTTCAGAACAGAAATGACAACTTTGTTCACACTTTTTTTATTGTTTCTCTTTGCAACATATATTTTGAATTTCACACCCTGTCTACTCCTGAAATGAACACACTCATGTCCATTCACTAGATTCTACCACAGCCTAATTTAACACAAATCTTAAACTTTGACAAGTTTTACATTCCACTCATTCTCATTTGTTTGTATGATGGATTATGTTAATGCTGAAACAGATGTAATGTGTAGATGGCAAAGGTGAAGTGTTAAAGCTTGAGTAAATGAGACTGAACCAAACTGTTTCCAATCAGTTAGATGCAAATAAATCAGTATGTCAGTTAATACAGCTCAACTACATTTGACAGACAGTTGGTTCATTATCATTCTTCTAAAAGATTACACTCAGGTTAATTGAACTGATATACAGTCCCGTTTTGTGTGTATACAGACACAGGGCGAATCTCATGAGACTAATAACTTTTGGTTGTAATTAATATTGTAACTTGCAGATGACCTTTTCACTGAAGGCTGAGTTTCACATTCTTAATATGGGTGAAATCTCTCAGGACCTGCTATCACCCTGCCATGCTGAGGTTTCATACAACTCAATTAAGAAGTCACTGAAATGAGCTAACCCCTGGATGGTGGATTCAGAATTCTGCCCGTCTCTTAACATCCATGAGGGAATGACAAATACAACTGGAATATTATTCTGAAGCATTTGAGCACATTAAGAAAACATTTTTAATTGCCCTCTGAGAGAGTTTAGCAGTAGAGGTTTCTGGACTATAAGCTAATTGCGGTGAAGAGAGCGGGTTGTGGTTATGAAGGCTTAAAAAGAACTGAATTATCCAATTGATTTTATTCATGTTTGACTATTAATCTCGTGTTTTCATGTCATCATGATGAAGACACTCTGGTGTTACCTTTACCGTTGGTGCTCATATCCTGGCTGAAGATGTTCCTTTTGTTGTGTATTTTTAGTCTGAGGTGGCTTGTCGCATTGTTTGTTCCAGTGACCCTGCCTTATCCAAAGGAATCAATAAACTTGCATCTCATTTGTTCTCCGTGGCTGCAAAGTTTGTCCACTCTCAGAGCCACTTTAGCAGAAAACAAATCACCGTTTCGGGTAGATTAATGGAAGATGTATTGAAAATGTTCAACACACCTACCACCCATCTCTTCTCAGTAATAAACTGCATTTGTCATACAACAAATGCATTTCTGAATTTTCAAAACTTCTGTTTGATTACTATTATTTTTAGTTTATCTAAAACTCATTTGATGAAATCTTTCTCATAGTTTTTGTCCTTGTTGAGAGATTGTGTCTTTAGGGGGCTTTAGCTTTTTTGTGGGGTGGGTGTCAGTTTGAAGGTTACCTGTGGGATGTAGGTAGAAATGGGGCCCTTGCGTGCTGATCCCTGCCTTTAAAAATAATCCTGCTGGCCTGAAATGTCATAAATCTAGTTAGGGAAGGCCAGAGGTAAAGGTGGAGGCAGACTAATGAGAGCTTACCTCGATACACTGTGCAGGCTCTGGAACCAAAGTCCTTGATTAAAGTGGGGTTGTGTCTTTTTCCTCAGTTGGTCGATGTGGGGATACCTGCAGGCCCAGCTGAATGCTGCTGTGCTGAAGGTTTTTACTTTTTTTGTAGTACCAGAGGAATACCTGCAGGTTAAGAGTCTGAGTTTGAGCCATGTGTGATGCTGAAAATCAGCTCTCACAAAGTGAGCAGACTTGTAGATTTGTGGTTTGAGTTAGAGGGAAGTTGCTTCCTGTGAAAGATCTCACATCCACCAGATGCTGAAGAGCAGTATGGGAGGCACAAGCTGCATGATTTCCTTTGTTCTCTCAGAATGAGCAGTTAATACTAAGTACCACTATGCAATTTTCTTTAATCACATTTTTTCTGCAATTGTCTTACCTTCTGCCAAATGTGTTGGACACTCAGAGGTGTTTTAAATACTGCAGTTAAAACTCTTCAGTAACATTTATCTGGTGTAATAAGTAACATGACTATTGGATATCTGTTCCAACAAGACCAGATAATACAAGTAACTATGAATTGAATTATAAATTGTACATCCATGTAATTAATTTGTACTATCTTTTAATTAAATTTTGTCCAAAATTAAATATATTATAGCCCTAGCTATCTCTTCATAGAAAAGCAAACAAGCAAGAATGAAATCTGTTGTTGTTAAATTGTTTGTTGCTTCCTTACTCATGCCACAATGTCTCAGTGGATCAACTTTAAATTTTATTATGCAAATTTCTGATGTTAAGTAAACCAAATTGAAAATATTAACAGAAGAAACCCCCACACTACACTTTTTAAAGATTAACTGAAAAAAATGAAAAGAGTTTCATATTCTCAGAGGTTATATGATATTTTTACCAGTTGTCTAGGTTTTTTATTCTTTTGTCTCATTCTTGAAAAAAGTACTTTTTTACAAGCCATGTGAATTATCTGTAATGCATGTTGGCCTGTTGAGGGAGGGAGATTTCACCATGTGCCGTGCTTATTTGTCATGAGGTGACTGCGGGTGAATGTCAACAATGTTCCAGGTGGCGAATAGTGTAAATGTAGAATTGATTGTTTACATCGACAGTTCTAAGAACACAACGGCCATGACAGGCACGTTTTGTTTTTTTTTAATCATTAACAAGTTTAATTTAACTGAAGCAGTATAACGAGTCTTTCTGGGCTAGTTGGGAATCTCCCAGCTGTGTGATGGTGAAGTGGTCTCCTGCCATGATGTTTGTGTGCATCTCTGCTCATCTTCTAAAGCACCAAAGCAGACGGGAGCCTTGCTGAGTGATTGACGACTGGCTGGGGAGCTTTATGATGGAGCTGTCAGCCCTGCCGTGTCACATTCTCCTGGCAGTGGCTCCTCTGACGCTCTCATAAACACATCAGAATGTGACTTTTCTTCTATCTTCTCTGAATATAGTTTTGAGTGTGAAAAAAGTCTGGCTCACTTTTTTTTTCTTTTTCCACAACTCTCTGAGAAAAAGCAACGGTTTACACTCAAGATTACAGAGATAGATAAAACTGCATGTCTTGTGTTTTAGAGATATTTGTTAACAACATACACTGTGAAAATGTAGTCCACCAAGAATAATTGCACCAATTTAGGTTTTATAATTTAATGATGTTGTTAAAAAACAATTGTTCTGCTGAGAGTTGCTCTTTTTAGAAAACAGTGTTTGCTGAACTAACCAGAGTCCATTTTTTAATCAGCTACTTTATGTTTGTTTTGAACTTAATTACATGTATAGGATATAATTTTCAGTTATCTTCAACACTGAATTCAATATCTGCTTTAGCACATTTCTGTTTTGGGTCAAACAGACTTGTGTTCCCATTTTGCTTGAATTTCTTTCTTTCATTCTACCTTTGAGGAGAGTTAAATAATTCAGAGCATTGTATCCACAAATTGGAACTACAACAACATATACAGACATGCACAAAGGCACAATATGTTAGTTTCTACCACATTGACAGTTAGAGGGAATTAATTGATGTTCTTTCCTTTTGATTGATGGTTTTTATTTTTGCCAGCAACAACTTGGCTTCTCTGTTTTGACGTTTCCATTTCTCATTATCTTTCTTTAAATAAATAATACAATATATTAATAAACAGTGATTGTATTACATTGGTCTAAAGTTTACACATTTCCATATTGTAAATTTACTGAACGTTATGTATGAACATAGAAAGAATAGCGTACAACACGAGTTACAGAATAATCTACAGAAAGCTTTGTGTGCTTTGATGGTCATTAGCTAACATTTGGTATGCAGCCTTACTGCTAAAATCTTAAATGGGAATGATAAGCTACACTCAGAAGATGATAGAAAATAATTCTGTTCATGGTTTCTATTCAAGCAGCATTGTTACTGCTGAGAGGGGTATCACTGTAAGTGAAGAGTCCGTGTGACTTTGATTGGTAAGAAACCTGAGTTAAGAACCCTTGTGGCTCTCTGTGGACTGAGTGTTGGCAGTAAGGATGATGTGAACTCCAAACCCCCGGTGTGCTGTGATTACCAGATGGCTATGGCAGCAATCTACAGTCCTTTCACTCACCTGGCTGAGTAAAGACTTCCTCTAACCATGTACACACAGGAAATGGTCTCTACAGCATGTCAGCCTTCTCTGTTTATGCCAAAAGTCTCACCTCCACCTCCACTCGGGTCTCTGAAGTCTGTTTCAGAAAAGGAAAAACAATAAAATTGGGGGTCTGATTTGGGCCTCTGGTTCTGAGGTTTAAAAAGAATAGCTCAAAACAAAACAGTGGGTTTGTTAATGTCCCTATTTAAATTGCTGCCAGGTTGTCATGATTGCATGTTACACACTGTTGTGGAATGAATCATGCTTCCTTTAAAAATCTGTAAGCATTTCATTGTTACTCTCCAAGTTTCAGTCACAATTTCTTGGGATAAACTTTTCTTTTGAGAGGTTTTAACATTGTCACAGTATTTAGAGAAAGCATCTTCCTTAAATGATTATTTAAATTCATTCTTTTGATATTTATGCTATTTTCTAGACCAAGAATCTAACAAGTTAGCCCAAGGGTGCACCACAAACTTGTGGCATATTCTAAGCCAATGCATAAATGCATATTATTTATTTATTCGTGTGGATTATTGATTTATGGTAATTTGTGGTCTTTGGAAGTACAATATGATGAATGTTTGTTTTTGCTTGAGGGTAAAGTAAACCTTATAATCACTGGTTTACTGTGCTGAAATTCATAAAGTCAGCTTTTAGAAGTTAGCTGAAGAGAACGACATTTAATCTGTACATTTTCTGTCTGTTTTTGTTGCTTGTATCTTCTCATCTCCCTCTTGACAAAAGGTTACATAAAATCAATAGCTACCGGGCAAAATCGATAGCATCAGAACAGCACTTGGCTCCCTTATTTATGTATCTGTTGTGTTTGGTTTCATGGAACACATTAACCTTATCTAAAGATGTTCAACAATGCCACAGATGCACCCAAACCTGTTGATGTTGTATGCTAATGTAAAGTCAGAAGATCATGACTCGGCTTTCTACCTAAACTTCTTGTTTGATAATGTTTACTAACTTCTGACATGATCCTATGTAAACAACACGAAGGGTTAAAGCAGCATTTATATGCTTTCTGCATTTTATCTGTTGTTCTTTCATTTTTCAGTTCCACCTGTCATTCGAGTTCACCCTGAGAGCCAAGCCAGGGAACCGGGTGTCACAGCCAGTCTGCGCTGCCTCGCTGAGGGTATCCCCAGTCCACAACTCTCCTGGCTTAAGAACGGCATGGACATTAAAACCAAGTTGTCCAAACAGCTCACCCTACAAGGTAAAGGGACATCATGGTTTTATTACTGACTTATACTGATTCATATACTTTTGTTTCCAGTGTAACATTTGACTTTATTTTCTTTATTTGCAACTGGCATAAAGAAAAAAAAATCTAAATACTAACAGGGACAAAAAAAGATGAATAAACTCACAGCGCCTGACAATCAGTGTGTTCAAAAATTAGGTATAATGTTCATTTTATTAGCTGTTATGTAGTAGTAAAAAACTGCAATTCACAATCGTGACTTCAAACTTTTTTTTAAATAAAAGCCAAATTATGAATCAAAAGGTAAAGCAGTAAAGTCCAGCCTGTACCAAAATGTGCCACATTTTCATTCTGAACTCCAGGCTCTTTCTCACTGAAACACACCCTTCATCTTTCAGCACATTAAAGAATGGCTATGTTATGACAAAAAGGCTGTGAAATAGGGACTCTAACTTTTCTTTCTGCTGTCCCTCAAAGCTAATGGAAGTGAGGTGCACATCAGCAACGTGCACTTTGAAGACACTGGTGCCTACACCTGCATCGCCAAAAATGACGCCGGTGTAGATGAGGACATCTCTTCATTATTTGTGGAGGACTCGGCGCGCAAAACCTGTATGTATATGTTTTTGTTGTTTTGTTTACTTTGTTTTTATACAAGAGAAATAAGGGACTTTCTAAACAAGCTTTTAATTTCATCTTATTATTATTTTATTTTTGTGATGAGGGATGGTTCCTACTATAATGTCTATTTTAGTGCCCTATTGGTGCCGACTTTCTGAAATTATGAGGCTTTGTGTACTTTTTCTGTTTATGTTTAAATAAACTAAGGCTCAAATCCAATTATTTAAAGCCAATAATTTTGTTTTTGTATTAAAAACATCCAATTAACATCTTTGGGTGACAAATATAAGAACAAAAAACAAAATTCCTATTCCTGATTCCTATTTTTTTAAGAAAAGTTTGTGTTTGTTTTTTGTTATTGGACTGAATGTGAATAGATTTATTGTTGTTAGTTACCTTTATTATTTGTCCAATTAACTAATTATCTCCCACTTCCATCTCTGTTAGGATGACATTAGACAGTTTGTGTGATCTGTAATAAATCATATGTTCTTTCAGATTAATTATATTTTATAAGACCGAGTTTATGCCATCAGTAACCTTATTTATAGTTGGAAGCCTTTCTCAACAAACAACCTCCCTTTGTTCATTCCCCATGAGAAGAACTGCAAACAGTAATTAACTTTGACCTTCTTAAAAATGTCAGAATCATTCTTTTGGGCATACAATCACTTGTTAGTGTTTTTTTTCCTCCTTCAAGTAATTAGTGTTTCCATTTGGAACAACTGTGCAGTCAGGTCACATATCACGTGTTCAATGTCCCAGACCTTCATGAGGTCCAGCATCTTCAGATGTGATTCCTTCCTTTGCCCTGCCGGTCACGCATCAGAGGATCATGCTCAGTGAGGTCAGAAGTTACCCGTGTGCTTTAAAGCTTTTGAAAGTCTACTGTGAGCCAAAATGATGCTGGGAGTTAGAAATGGTAGACCCATTTTTGGAGTGAGTAACCCCACAAGACATGACTTCAAAGGGGTGTCAGGGGATGAGCAGACATGGTTGTACAACTGCGTTATGAAAAGGAGAATAAACAGACTTTAACACACATGTTGTTGTCTGCCCTGAATATCTGACAGACTGAATACCTGACCCGTTCTAGTTTTCCTCTGATATTGCCCAACTGCATTCAAAAAATAGTTGAGAGCAAATGGAAGCTGATTCTTTTTTTTATTTGAATTGGCTGCTTTTCTGAGCCTGAGGCTAATGTGGGGTGTCAGTTCACACTGCCTGCAGCCCTCATCTGCTAAACTCCACTCTTCTACTCTCCAAAATATACATCCTGACATTTAGCTTAAAGGGCATTCTTTAAGTGTCTGTTTTTTATGGAATTTAAAATTCTCTTTAAACTTGTTTCAAATCCCAATAAGCAAACCTGACATGAATTCCAAATATTTTGTGAGCAGGGCGGCTGATTGTTGATATACAAAGCTGATGTAGGTATTTTATTTTTGCCATGCAGCTTTTTGAGAATAACAAATGAAACAAAGAGGATAAAAAAACTGCATTATTTATTTATGTAACACTGTCATCAGTGGCTGATGTGGATTACATAAAAATGGCAAAACATCAGCTGACAAATTAATCCATTTAATATTTATACACTGCTGTCGTCACTGCGTCTCATGCGCTCAGAGCATAAAGCCAGATTGTTTTTCTTCTGACAAATCCCAATAAACTAATAACTTCAGGTTTAAAACCATCTCACTCCTGAGATCGTACTTGTTTACAGTGAAATATAGAAACAGTTGTGGCTGGTTGACAGTCACTGGATGCCATGAATGTTATTAATGTAGTAAATTTAGAGTTTGTTACTTTGGCTTTTGGAAACGGAAATGAAGGAACATGTTCAGCATAACTTTACAGCTTACTGATGTGCTTTAATGGGTTTGTAGCTACAGTGTAACAGGAAAGACCCTCTGGTGTCTGAATAAACAGAGATAAACTGCTGGTAGAAATGAATCAATGTAAACTTTATCCCGATGGGATTTACAATGAATAACATTTAATAATAACTAACACATCATTTATAACTGGGAAAGATTTGTTCTAAGAACATCAGAGGTTTCTTTTTTTCCTGAATCTGAGGTTTCAGCTAAGTAACAACAATATTTGTTTAAAGCAGCCAATTGAAAGATTATTTATTGGAATGTTTCATTTGGGAACGATGTCTTCACATGGAATCATTCAGATTAAACAATCCGATTATTCAAGAAAGAGAATTAGTTTGTTGGCAATAAAAGACAAATCAAGTCAGTTCTTTTTTTACTAATTGGATCTTAATACAGTTATATTTCAATGTACTTTAATCCTAACCTTTGTTGAAGATTTGATGGATCTTTCAGATTGGAAGCAGCTACACATTAATAACTGATAAAATAAACCAAAGATCACCATAAAAACACTAATAAAGGGGAAACAGATGTAATTTACTGTATGTGTACATATGTCAAGATGCTCAAACTCATTAAGTCTGTGAGGAGGCTGCAGGTTTCTGTTTTGACCTTATATTAGCTGGTGCTTGATAAGCCGCAGCAGATGGATGGATATTTCTGTTGGGCTCCCATGTAACAGTGTACAGACATTATTTTCTAGGAAAGCCACCAGCTGTTGTTAATATATCTACATTTCAGACTGGAACAGAGAGACTTCGAGACCCTGAACTGTTGATCTTTATTGTGATGTTCATTGTTTACACAGCAAACTTAATCAGGCACAAAATGTGTCCGTGTGCATTGCAGCTGGATTTACCTGAGCTGTTTTCTCAGTGGATATTAAAATGTTTAACAGACAGCTGCTATTATGAAAAAATATCTTCAGTTGAATATGGTTAATGAATGTTAGATACATGCATGACTCTCCTTTAACATGAATTTGTTGTACATTTCGCCGTACTTTCACAGCACACTTTGAAGTATACAGACATTTCTGCTTTGCTGTGCGTTTACAAGTTTAAGAGTTACACTGATATTCAGTCACTATTTTGACACAAAAATGTTACAGTGTAAAATGTATTAAACATATGTATATAAGTTGAATAATGTTTGGGAAAATTGTTGCTGAACTACAACTCCAAAATCAATTTGAATATATACATAAATGAGAAACCATGTGTTGTTGACAGTTTGCAGAAATTTAAAAGGATGACATTTATGTGTAGTCACTGAAAGATTTTATAAAATCAAATGATTTGTATTCACAAAATGAGAAAATGCAAAGATAAAACAATATGGCTCTTTGATGAGGGATTATTCTTTTAAACCCTGTTTTCATTTAAAAGACTAATACCAATGCACCATGTTTTTCTCATCTTTTAATCTTATGAGTTAAAAAATAAATAGAATTACATTCTATGCAAAACGAATACATTATATAACATTTGTTTTTAGTCATACCTTCCCACATAGCAGCATTTGAGATAAACATAAAAAAGCAAGCAACAAACAAGCAGTTGACGGGTGCTGCACGGTGGTGCAGTGCTGTTGCCTTGCAGAAAGTAGGTCCTGGGTCTTTCTGCAGCAGAAAGACCCAGACCATGCAGAAGTTCTGCATGGAGTTTGGATGTTCTCCCTGTGAATGTGTGGGTTTTCTCTGGGAACTCTTCTTCCCACAGACCAGAAATATGCTTCAGGTTAATTGGCAGATCCAAATTGCCTCTAGAAGGGAGTGTGTGTAAGTGGTTGTGTGTCTGTTTGTGACCCTGTGATGGACTGGCGACCTGTCCAGGTGTAACCCCGCCTCTCACCCAATGACTGCTGGAGGTAGACACAAGCTACTCTCTCTAGGAATAAGTGGGTAAATATAATGGATGGATGGAGTTAACATTAATTTAATTAGATCATTAAAAATCCCAGCTCCTGAAAACTGAATGAACGCCTGCTCCAGTATGTCAAGTAAAATAATAAAAAAAAGCTAAATAACATAGGTTTGTATGAGTGTTTTTTTTATGTAGACTTCATATTCTCTTAGAGTCTGAATTCTTGATCAGAATAGTATATTTGTTTGTAAAAAAAAAAAAACTTAACGCGGGAGGCAAAACGTTAAAAAAACATTACAAAATAAGAATCTGGTTGTATTCACATCACAGGTTTCACCTATTCATCCCACATCCTCCTGCCTCATTTCCAAGGATCTTTAATCTTGTCTTAGTAGCTCACTGTCCGACGACTTCTCACTGACCTTTATCTTCAGCAACACCCTGACAGACTCAGTAGTATGTAAAACCTGGCACTAACTTTCATCCGTAGGGTTTTTCACCAGCTGAGCAGTCAGTGTGAACTCCTTGGTTTTTCTTTCAGTGACTGTAAAATGGCAGCGAGAGTCTGTGGGAGTTCACCCACCTCATCAGCTGGGGCAGGAGAAAAAAAGACCATTGCAAGTGATGTTCTCACACCTAAAAATCAGGATTGATTATTGTAGAAAATGAATTTAAAAATCTGTGTTAAATCTTAATTTTCAGACAGTATTTCAACAGTATTTCTCTGTTTCAAGATTTTTAGGTCTTTTAATACCACAGCTCAGTCTTTACTCAAAAAATAGGATCACATGCTGAAAATGACAAATTTACATGTGCCATAAAAACATATCTGTATTGTACAGCACATGTGGAACATGCACCATGTCGGTGCATGACATCAATCATGCACCTGCCTGTTGTCACCTAAGTTGTACACAAAATCCATAAAGTAAACATATGCACACTTGTATGTGTGCCATGTCTCATTTCTTCAAGTAACTAAGGCTGCAAGAATCTCATCAAAAATCAAGCTTTCAGCATCTGTATGTCCCACTTAACTCATAAATCACACAGTCAGAATACTCATTTACACGTAAACACTCAAGTACATCAAGAGTGTGAATGCAGATTAGCACCATATGGCGCAGATCACGTTGTGGCCAGAGAGGCTCTTTAAAGTCATTGACTCAGTTTTCAGTCATGTGTAGAGCTGCCTGGTTTCTCTATGATGCCATGATTACAGAGAAGATAAATCACAATATACTGAATGAAAATCATTTTTTTTACCACATCACATTTATATCAAAAAGAAGTTTGTAACAAAAAATAAGATAGATGTTTTAAACTAAAACACACATATTGGTTTACAAAAGGATGTATGCTTTTGTCCTCGACATTCTGGCTCTGCATCATCCTTGAACAAAAACATATGTATTGTTTCAGAACTAAATGGACTCAGCCAGAGGTTGATTGATGGGTATTTCTTTGGTAGTA
The DNA here is from genome assembly GCA_006937955.1 of Pachypanchax playfairii. NCBI lineage: Eukaryota > Metazoa > Chordata > Actinopteri > Cyprinodontiformes > Aplocheilidae > Pachypanchax > Pachypanchax playfairii. Next base: position 5,135,492 of record SSNP01000008.1, read on the forward strand.
GCTTCGTTTGGTATTTGTTTAAGAATGCGACTCAGACATGGACAATAGCTGATTATTGTCATCTACCACTGAAAGGGAAAATGTTTGTGTGTATGTGTGTGTCTGTTTTTCTGTAGTACTAGCAAAATATCCCATGAACCACTCATCAGCATTAGCTAAAATTTAGCCTGGTTCAAGTCCTAACAGATGTGCTAGATTGGGTTAGATTGTTCATGAAGGTATTTTTAAGATTTAACAAAATATCTCAAAATAATTTCTCAAATACGACGTCTGAAGTCGGAATACAAAGTAATAAATTGATAATCTGAAAAAAAAAATACATCTACAAAAACAGTGAACTATTTACACATAATAAAAAAGCAGGTCTGGTTATCAAAAATATTGTCTGTGTACATTCCCATGCTTTTTCATTTTATTTTTAGATTTCACCGTTAATGGTCAGTGTTAATTACTGAATTAATTGTGTGCAGGCTCATAAATTAATATTGAACATTAATCACTGGAGGGGCTTCTGTCCATGAGTACTGAAATGAAGGAGACTTTCTAACCCCGATACCACAGATGACCAGACGCTGGTGGTGATTTAGTCGCAGCAGACAAGCCTTGATCTTAGAACACTGATTTAAAATAGATTCACATGACTTACCATAATCATACTTGGGGATATTTCATATATCTGACTTCCTGGAAGGGAAAGGCAGCTTTCTGTGAAATTATTGTTAATGACCTACCTTAGGCATTTTATTCAAAGTCTTCAGCAAGTGAGAGCTCCGATAACAAACCATGCTGTCTGTCAAAGGACTTACTGAGAGATTAACCAGTAGATGAAGTGAGATATTTGAAGCTTGACTGATCACCTGCAGACAAATTCAACACTCAAAAGCCAGAAGGTCAAAACATTTTTTTCTACACTTAAAATACTGAATTATTTTTCACTCAGATTTATCTAAGCACTTTGTTGTTTCGAGCATTCGCTGCTCTGAGGTCTTCTTACCAGAGGCTGTCACCAGCAAGCATAACACCATCCATCTCTGACAGTCTGCTGCTAAACTGGCATAAATATCTGCCTCTCACAATGTGCCAATTATTTCTGCAGTATCAAGATCTGCAAGGCTCAAAGTAGGCATTTGTAGCTTTAGTCTTTCTGCTTTATGCATCATTTCATGTTCTGAACCAGAGACTCGGAGCACTTCCATCACCAACTTAGTTTCTTGAGCTGCAACTTCTTTGGCTTTTCAAGCTTAAGTGAACTTTTGGACAATAAGAGAGACTCATGTACTCCCCTTTCATGTCTCGAAAGTGTCACATATTGGATTTTTGAATTGTTTTGATTATGGTAAAAATTTTCATTGAAACCATTTTGTTAGACTTATGTAAGGAAAATGTGTCTCTCCTGCATAAAAAAAATTCTTGTGGAGCGAAAGTTAAAGAGGATAAAATTCTGAATTTGCCAATTTGAGAGAAGTAAACCCTTTAATTTTAATTTTAGCATCTCAGTTATGAGGTTGAGGGTAATTACTAAAGGCTCTTGGTTTGCTATATAATCAAGCAAAAAAAAGAAATAAGAAAAACAATTATTCCCCAATTTAATTCCTAAATTTATCTTGTACTTCTGTTGTTTCTAAGAACACTGAGCAGCTCATCTTTAGCTCTGAAATGTATTTTTTCCTTGGCTTGTTTACATTCCATAAACACTGCAAATTATTCTGTCATCATCAGATACTGAAGTAGACACGAGTTGGTTAAAAAAGGACTCAATGTTAAAAAACAATTAAAATAAAATTACGAAAGTTCCCTTATTCTGAAGAACTTTTGATTAGGACCATCTGTAAAAATAACAACTAATTCTGACATTTCAAAGAAAAAATGAGAAACAAAATGCACAGTTTATTAACTACAGACAGTGGTTATTAAGACCAAACAAAACCACTGCATGTCCACACATGATCAAAAGGGTCATCTACACTCACAAAATTATATGCCAAAAAACGTCTTCTTGCAAGATGTTATTGCCTCCCTGACAGCATGCACTCATTCATTTGGAATAATCGTGTGTTTAAATAAGAGATCATAATCTACTTATTTTAAATTTATTAGTTGAATTATCTTAAATGTTCTTTGTCAGGATCTCTTTGCTTCCTAGCTTTTCATACTTTTGCTAGTAAACCTTATAAAGAGACTATTTTCTTCAGTCCAATTCTTCATAGAGGTTTTGATGTCTGTAGGATTTGTTCCAGAGAAATTCAGATATGGTTGATATTCAGATTTCAAGAAAGCTGTAAACAGTGTGCTTTTAGTGAGAAGTCTTTTAGTCTCCTGGGTCTCAGTGCCACCCAAAGTAACACCACTTCACAACAAAGTCTTTACAAAGCTTTTTTTTTTTTTTTTTCTGTTCTTTTTTCACTTTTCGCTGCCCACCCTTCTGTCTGTTTCACATCTTCTGCGAAGATAAGATCAGGTTTGTGCCAAAATAGTGTCTGTGCCTCCATTGGTGCTGTCCATCTTCCATTGCATTGGACTTTCACTCAGTGTTGGACTCGCTGTCAGGAGCAAAAAGCTAAAACCAGCTAGTGACGCTATTCACAGCATGAGCAGCCAACTTCCTGTCGAATAAGTTTAATGCTGAAGGCTTCATAAAGTGAGTACTGTAAATTCAGTTGAAAACTGAAATGATTTTAAACCTACCTTGCAACAGCTGCTATTCTTCTTATTATTCTTTTTTTTGAAAAAATAAAAAAATACAGTAATATTTACAGTGAACAAATTGAGAACCTTAAATCAGCATCTAATCTATTTTTTTTATAGTAAAATGACTGACTTATTTACTTTAAATTGACTTTTCAAACTAAAACAGCAAACGTTAATATGACCACATTTTCCCATTAATAAGTAAAAGTTTCAATATTAATTTGATAGATTCACATTGATTGCACACAAATTTATTTTCCATGTGTCACATTACACTGTTTTTGATGAGACACAAACACTTTGCACGCCTCAGGCCGTTTCAGTAACATGTCTTCCTTTAAAACTCTCAGGGATTTTGCTTCAAGGATTAAACCTACTGAATCCTTTTTTCTCTGATGAGATGATACAGACTTGAGTCCTTCACAGCCTCCCAGCCCTAAATCAAGGGTATTCAAAGATGTTATTCAAAAAAACATCTTAACTTCACCTGACTTTAAATAGTTCCACTGGGGAGATGTGCTTGAAGTTAGACTGTCATCTTCATGTGCAAATGTTTGCACCACTGAGCTGCCAGAAGCAATGAAAAAAAGACTGTTAAACTGTAAGAAAATCTTTGATTAATAAATAGATATGTAACATTAAGATGTTGATGGACTCTTACTGTCTCTAAAGTGGGATCAAGCGACTACACAAAACCGTAAATTCAAAAAACTCCAAAGTGCCCCACACAAAGTGTTCAAAATACATATAATTTTTTTGTCATTACTCATCACGATAGCTGAGAAGCTGTTCCAATCAAATATATCACTTCACTGGAATTAACCAATGGCTTTCAGGTGAAAAAATATAGTTTTTTTTCAGTCTGGAACCAGGATGTCCAGTCCTGGTATTTGTCCAGCTACAGGGTTTTAAAGACTGTTGTGTTAATGGAGGTGATGTTTACTAGTGTGGTGGTTGTTTCAATGCTTGAATTTGCAAACAAATGCCCTCCAATGTTTTAATTGTGAATTCAGTAGCTATTTAACAATCATCCTTGAGCTTCATGTGAATTATTTTTATTGCTTCACTCTCAAGGAGCTCCTTAGACGGCGACACTTGTCAATATCTATTATAAACAACCATCAGTTAATCAAATTAACGAATGGTCAAACATGGTACTTGTATTGTGTAGCTGGTAGATTGTATTGGGTGGACATTTAAATGCTTTTGTCCTCTTTTTTATGAATCACAAAACTTCACATAACCCAGTTCTATAATGAAGAAGAAAGCTGACACAGTCTTTAAAATTACAGAGTCTGACAGAATCTGTGTAACTGTTTGTTGATGACAACAGCTGTCTTGTACAATCAACTTTGTCAGTATCAGAATCTGTGATCTTGGAAAAGAAAGGCTTACATAAAGTTATTTCTTAATTTGATTGACAGACCAACTGCTGGTCGTACAGTTTTATGTAAATTTTCAGTGTCACATAGACTTACTGGGATGTGATGTGCCCTTTTTAAAGAGCCATCAGAAAAAAAAATCAAAGAACTTCACCAATTTAAATGACTGGATTATTAAAAAAAAAAAATGTTTGATCACAGCTCACTCTGCTCCGTTAAGAAAAGCTTCTTAGAATTAGCCAAGTTCCATATTTGTGTAAAAAAATAAAAGTGTATTTATCGAAGATTTTTATCACTCAAAATCAATATAAGATAGTTAAAGTAGAACTAGGATTGGAATTAAATATTTAAATGAAATATAGAAGAAACCAATACAAATCAAAGATTTTGGGCAATCCTGTTATTAAAGTGCTGAATTTAAGAGCTGATTGGTTGACAATGCTCAGATAAACATATGCATGACCGCTCTGCATGCTATTAGTTCTTATTCTCAAAAGATTTTAGTTTGTTTTTAGAAGGATTTTTGACCAAAGGCATTTGTTATTCCTGTTCTTCAGCATTACAGTTTCACTTACTCATGTGACTGAGACAGTCTGAAGATCTTTGCACATCATTTATTTCCAAAATATCAGTGTAGTGCATGTAATTAAAAATTCAAGAGTCATTTGTCTCTATTTTTTCTCATAATCACTGTAAAAAAAGAACAAATCCTGCACAAACCCAAGGCAGTCATTTAAAGATGAGTTTTGCTTCCTCATCTGTTGTAATGAAGTAATGAGCTATTGGAAAAAGACCTGAGCGCACACTCTCATCTCAACTCAATTTATTTTTAAAATGTTTTTTTCCTTCTTTGTCTTTTATATCTTTTAATTTCACATTTATAGCGTGTTTGGTTTTGGGTATTTTGGAGAACTTTTTGAAGACAATTGCTTCCAACAAAATGTCATTATGTGTTTGTATAATGACAAGAAATAATTCTCATGTCTTGTGTTATCCAATTATTTTTCATATATTTAGCATTCGCTGTTTCCAGACATTGTGGTGAACACCACATGTTGTTTGGAACATTGTCATAGCAGCATACTCCCATAAACAAATTGAATTTTGTGTAACCTTGCTGACGGGTACAAACTGCAGAGTCCAGACTGGTTGGTGAGAATGGCGTCCCTGATGCTTGGAGTCCAGTGGAAACATAGTTATTACGGCCAGAAAGAGTGAACTCACCGCCTACAGTGGCAGCCAGCTTGTTTTGTTATATGGATGATGAAGTTGATGTATGGGGCCCTCGCATGCGCAGAACAGCCACAGTCTTTCTACCCAGTGATGAATTGCTTCAATACTATGGGCTATTGGAAAAGACCAGAGCACACAAGATCTCATCTCAACTCCTTCTTTCTATTTTCTCCATTTTCCATTTTGGCAGATCTCAAATAAATTGTATTGTTTTCCTTTTTGTCTTGTCCTTGCTTCTCTTTAGTCCTTCCTTGTTCCTCCATCTATAGACTCAGTTCTTTTGTAGAACTTTTAATGAGGTAAAAGGTATGCAAGAGTGCACTGGAAACACTTGACAAAGCACTTTTGAAAGATTACGGCTGACTAACAGCACAGCGGTGTCTCGCTGGCTTTGTCTCTCCTCCCTTTTCTTTCTCTGCATCTGTCCACTTGAGCAGGAGGGTGCGAGAATGAGCATTGCTATAGAGGCAAGATTAAAATCGGATGTGAATTGGGCTGGAGATTGGTTTGCAGCCTGAAAATGGAAGCAGGGAGAACACTGGGCGGACAGATGAACAATAAGGGAAGGTCACAGTTAACGAGTCAGTGTGAGAGGATAGTGGTGTTGGAGGTGGGCTGGATAATAAAATTGAGCGATAAGCAGAATTTGCTTTCTTATTTGCATGTAAAATAACTATGTATATATCTTCTCATAGCATCACTAATTTAGTGGTTTAGTGGCATCTTGTCTCAGAGTATCCAGAGACTGTTTTGGAAGCTGTTTTGTTAGTCTGTGTTTTACATCACCCATTAAAGCACTCAGGGCCTGATTTATCAAAGGTTTGCAGTTGTTAAAACAGACGGATTCTAATTTTGCACGTATTTTACCGCCTTTGAAAAGCATGTCTTAACTCGATGCAAAAAATTATTGTTGTGAGGAGAAGACACAGACAGACGCGTGGATCATTCCAGCACACCGTGACAGTGCTGCGTCCCAGGGTAGATTGTCTAGTGTGTGTCAAAGGTTTTCAATGCAATGTTACGTGAGCAGATACATTAATTTTCCAAACACTTGTGATGCAAACGTGACGAATTATCCAGGCTCATGATTGTTTCATTTTGAGGAACAGTGTTATATTTACGAGGTTGAGAGATGGTGAATGGTGGGGAGTAACGTCAATATAATCTGGCCCACATACGCACGAGAAACATTTTGGAGTGCACCGCATCCTGAAAAGCAGGTGTCTGTGTTGGACCACACTGGAGGGAAACTTTATGCACCAGGTCGCTGTGATCACTGTTGTTTGCTGTGTGTTAGACAACATTCAACAACATCACAGACCAGAACCTGAAGATGTCTTTGCTGCAGCTCAACAATATATTTTTTGCCTTTTCCGCTCATATCTGAAGCTCCAATGGCTCGAAATTCATTTTCTGTTTGCGCCTTTCTTGCGCCCGCAAGAGAATAGGGCCGTCAAACTCCTCATGTGACTATTGTTTTTTGCGCCGGTTAACAATTGCGCAATCAGTGAATTTTGCGCTCCTTACTTGGAATATTGATAAATCAGGCCCTCAGAGTGTTATGTGGCTCTCATCCCACATCTCATGTCATTAGTCACATCTAAGTGAATTTAATGAAAAATCACCTGTTAAAGGAGCCAAAACAGGTCTCATCTAAGCAGTGGGAACACAATATTCTCTTCTAATGACTTATGAAAATCCTTTGCGGCTGAGACCTGTTGACTGTTTGGGTATCTGCATTGATGGATGACGATCGTAACGTGTTAAATATTTTTTTCCAGCATCAGATGTAGTAAACTGTCCGATGGCACTAGTTGTTGACTGCACTGTATTTTCCAGTGTTTCATATCACATTATTTCCAGGCTGAGAACTTGATTGATTGTTTGTTGCAGAAGCAGCCAGAGAGACTTTCATAAAACTTCTATGTTGTCGGCGTTCCTCTTTGTCTCAGCAGGAGTTGGTGTTTGGATCTTAGTTCTGATCAACACCCTATTGATTCTTACATTTATGCTTTCCTATTTTCTCTTCTTCACAGTGGCGAACATCTTGTGGCGTGAAGAAGGTATGTCAGGAAGGCTCCAGCACCACTATAGCATTCATTAACCTGAGTTAATTAAATTTGTGTAATGGAGTTACTGAACTGTGATGAGGAGGATTAAATTATTTGGTACTTTAATAGTAGATAACAGTGTTGCTGATTTATTTCCATTCTATATTTTCACACTGTGCTGCTTCAGGATCTTTTCAGATATGTAATATAGCTGCTGTTGTTCTTCTACAGGTCTTGGCATTGGAAACATGTTTTACGTGTTCTATGAAGATGGGATTAAAGTCATTCAGCCAGTGGCATGTGAGATACAGCGACACATAAAGCCCAGTGAGAAGCTGCTGGCTCTGCAGGTGAGTGGTTAGGAAAGGAAATAAACACATTTTCTATGTTTTTCTACAAACATGTTCACTTTGTTCAAAAGAACTAAATCAACAAAATATCCAGCCTGCTGAAGTCGGACTTAGTAGATCTTTTGGTTTATCAGGAATTCAGCTTGTGTTGGTAATAATAATCAGTCTGTGCAAAATAATTAATAAATCCAACAGATTTCTGATGCTCCAGGTACACAGCAGGCAACATTACTCCTGTCAGAAACATCCAACATTGTTTAAAGCTCTTGAAAAATGTAGGTTTAACTCAAATAACAATGATAAAACAATATGATTCTAAAATGAATGACAGATGTGAACAATGAAGATGAACAATGTTGTGAGCCAAGATTTATTTATAAATTTTAAAATAAAATCTATATTTAAAAACGTAATTATTTGTCTGTACATGTCTCAGACTAGTAATTTGTTGTTGTTTTTTGCTCTAATATAAATGTAAGAACTTTTTAATGTCAGCTAACATTCTTATTGTAATTCATATGAGCAGACGTAGAGTTTACTGGTGCTTTTCACCATCATTCCATCAATGTAAACAAGTACTCATACATAATTAGAACATAGATCTTTGGTACATTTCCTAAAGCACCTGCGTGATGAATGACCATGTTTTTGTCTTACTCTGTCAGTGACGCATACAAAAGGAAATATTGTGCTGTCTTCTTTCCTCCTACTTTTTTAAATTAATGGACTGGGAGCTTTGCGGCAGTGGCAGAACAGATAATTTGGGAAGTTTTTCACTGAAAACCAAAAGAGATGAAAGCTGACAGTAGAAGCGAGGCATCCACCAGAGTTGTAAATCGACACAGAACTGTTTATTTTTGCAAACACCATAACAAATTGTGCATGTTTAAATAAAAAAAAGTTAATTTTAGAGTTTAGTGGTTTTTTGTGTTTTGGAAAGAACAAAATCAGAATTTAACGTTAGATAATTTGTGATTTTATTCAGTTCCTGATATTTTTTCTTAGAATGACGAGATCAAACAGAATAGTTCAGTTCAAACTAAAAATAGCTAAAATATGTGACCATATGTAAAAGAAGCAAAGTGAGCTGCAGACTCATTTCTCTCACTCAGGGACACCTTCTCAATTATTGTCTTTTGTGATGTTTTTATTCTAAATATTGATTATTGTATCTGTAAGGGAGTAACTGATGGTTACACATTCTCCTGTTCAGTTAGGCTTTCTACAGAAAACGACACCCAAAGGAGAGGCGGATGGGGGGGTTGGCAGTACAGTGCTGATCCAACATGTTTAATTTAATTCATTGACAGTCTACATGCAATCAGAGCGGGCTTCACCTCTCAGCGGACTCTTTTACGCCCAGCTGCCCCCCCAAATCACCATTTATCACTGAAGCTCTCGAGCAGAAAAACATTCAGAGCAGTAAACTGAATGATACCTGTTAGATTTACATGTGTTCTCAAATAGACGTTTTCCTCTGAGCTGCTTTTTATCCTGGAGTCTTGTACTGATTGGATGGTGGTTATACATAAAGCGAAGCCATGAATGCACAACAATCAGCCAAGTGTTCCTCTGAGAGGTGTGTTTGTATTAGGATATCAATCACTGTAAGGGTTGTGATGCCAGCTCCACTGCTGTCTCAATGAACCGCATTGTGAACAATGTGAGGCCATTCCCAGCATGGTGATCACATTTTCCCCATCACAGAGAAACATTGATTGATTTGTTATGGTGATCACACAGCCCATCTAGTATTATATCCCTTCACATCACACACTCAGCTGTGACATGCTGAGATACAGAGAGAAACACCTTGATATTCAGATGTAGTAAAGCCAGTCCAGGTATTTGGTCTCAGCAACAAACGGCGACCTGAGAGGGTTTATTTAAATGAATTGTGTTGAGCAGTGTTTGGTTCAATATGATTCTCTCATTATGTAAAGCCCTTTTCAGACATGCACAGCTTGCTATTAATCAGACAGAGGCTGAACATGTCAATGTCATTTCTGAATAACATGCCTGGTTCCTTTTATTTTCTAACAAGAATCAGAACTGGTTGGATTTAGTGACATGCACAAATCATTTTTAAACATGTCACAAATTTGAACTCCTGCAGTAACAGTAGCGGTAATGGAGACACACACACACACACACACACACACACACACACATACAAGGGTTAATTCGACTTCTGATTAGCTATTCAGGAAAATTAACTGTTCGTGCTATTAAAAAAAAGCCTGAGTCAAGTTTTACTCTGTGGTGCTACCTAAGATAATTACAACCCCCTTCAAAATTAATGGAACAGCAAGGCTGCTTTATTTTTGTTGGGCACTGAAAACAGTAGGGTTTGAAATCATACCATTGCATTGGAGCAAGAAGGTCCTGAGTTCAAACCAGCCAGAACCTTTCAGCATATGTTCTCCTAGTGAATGTGTGCGTTTTCTTCAGGGACTCCGGCTTCTTCCCCACAGATCAAAAATATGCATGAGATTAATTGGCAACTCTACATTGGCCCAATTTGTAAGTTGGTTGTGTGTCTCTATGTGGCCTCGTGATGGATTTGTGATTTGTCCAGAGTGTGATCCCGCCTCTCAGCTAGTGAACACTGGAGATAGAAACCAACTACTCATGCTCATGAACAGGAAAATCAAGGTAGAAATAATGATAAAACAAAAGATTTATTTCCAGGTTTTACAACAAAATCTGTTACAAAACTTATAAAATTGTACTGAACAGCTAAAGTTTAGTAGGTAATACTATAGCAGCAACTTAACATTAATTAAAATGAGCAATATTTAATTTTTAGATGCTAATTATTGACTCATTAGACTACTGATTCATGACATTGACTCATGACAGTATTAAACCTGTAGCACAGTAACATAACAAACTTTTCTATCTGTCTTTTTGATTTTGTGTTTCCCTGTAGCTTCCTTCAGTTATTGTTTGTTTTAGTGATTTTCTGACTTTAATGACCTCTTCAGCAGATTAAAAGCGCTTCAGACTCCAGGACTGGAGACAGACTGAGTCTAAAGTCCTTTACTGCTTTTGTTGGATAAAACCTTGTTTCTTTTGGCACCTTGTGTAAACCCTTCCTACAGTTACCTCCGACTTAGACGTATCAGCTGAAGACTTGAACTTTATCTTAAGAATTAAAAGTTTTTAATTCTAATCCAAAAACAGAGGAAGGAATCTAGTTGTTTTGTTTTAAGTTTTGAAGAGAACTGCACCAAGTTATTGTTGATGCTTTGATCACTCATGAAAAAATATTTAATATAACAATCTGTATTATTACTAAAATAACTTTGAAGGCTTTCACTGTTAAAATACAAATCTTGAAGGACTGCATGAACATTGTTCACATTTTTGTCTCCAAGAAGCTTTTAATGAGCTTCATGTTTTTCAGCTGGATCCTGTTTACCCTAAACTATGATGAGTCACATGCATGTTCAGCAGGAATTAATTCTATTTAAATTCTCCCACATATATATATATATATATATATATATATATATGTTATATTATAAGCGTAAGGAAGTAATCCAGTTACAAGCCTCTGTGTTTTATAAATCCATCTGTCAAAATGTGACACTACAAAGGTTTATTCCTGCTGAGTTAGCAGCTGTACTCCCTGCTGAGCTCCTGACTCCTGACTAAGTGTCCAGCAGTTTGGATTTAGACATTTTAAGGGTTTAGATTAATCTGTTTGTCAACTATGAAGTTTACTTTTCATTCCTAGTGTTGCCGTTCCAGTGTTTTAATTCCCCCTGCCCACATTTTTCTAAGTTTAAGTTAAGTTACATATATTTTTATATTTATATTTTTATATAAATGCAAGCTTTAATAAAGAATATAAGAACTCTCATTGTTCTTAGTGAGCCTTTAAATGTTACCTCCTGCAATCACCACAGTAAATAATTAAACATAAAAATGTGAAAATACATATAATGTTGCTGTTTCCTGCACAAGTTATGATTTGTGTTACAGGCAAAATCTCAGTGGACTCATTTAATAAATATTCTGTTTATTTTATATCAGAAGAGCATGTGAATCTAAATAATAAAGACAAAAATATGTTTCTGAAATCTTTTAAATATTCCAGTTATTACTCCATCACATATAGAAAATGCACACATAGATACTGATATATTCTGTGCACAAAACCATGCAGAAAAGAAGCCGCCTACATTCACATCCCTCAGTTGTGCATCATATGTTTAAAGATAAGAAAGATATTTACAGCCTATAGCATCAAATGACCAAACCGTATGTCTACAGAGGTGACACATAGATCCATACCAATGACTCAATGTTTACCACTTGGTGTACCGGATGTTAAAATTGACACCTTCAATCTACTTTGAGTCAAAACCGCTGGAGGAAGTTGCTACAGCTAGATACTCTGGGGGAAAAAATATGTCCTAATAGAACAGTTTTTGTCAGCTCATATTAGCCAAATACCTTTTGGAGGTCTGCAGTAAATGTTGTTGAAGTTCATAAATCAGCACATGGCTTGTAGCACCTGAGATGGGCCAACTGTTTGACTGTGGACATGAGAGATCATCCTGCTGTGGTGGAACCCTGAATTCATGCTTTGTTGGCTAGCAGCAGCACAATTCATCCCTCAGAGTTTGGATCAGATGATTGGACACATCCTAAAGTTTTAGAGGACTATTGAGAGGGTGAAAGGGAAGAAACCTCCTGAGACAGAGGGTTAGAGCTGCTGCAGATCATCTGCAGGCTTTTTTCTGTGGATTATATGTGGACAAATGAGAGTGATTACTGTTATTTTGCAGAAACCTAAAAAGCCAATTTATCTAAGTTGTCAAGATAACGCAACTCACGTCAGCGTAAGTGATAAGACTGCGGTAGTAAACAACACTGGAAAAACAACTAGGTGAAGGTAATTGTTTTTTAATGAGATGAAATTTCCTGTAATATGAAAAACAATTAGCCCACGGTGAAAGTATGTGCTTTTGTTTTTGCAGGAGGAGGTGTGCCCCACCTCACCTGGAGAGATGGTTCAGAGGTGTGTGTGGTCGTCAGCTGTCAACATCAAGGACAAGTTTATTTATGTGACACAACCAACCTTGGACCGAGTGCTCATAGTTGACATCGAGTCCCAGAAAGCTGTCCAGGTAATTTCTGGATGAATTAGAAAACCGGGTACATATCAGTTTTAGAGCATTGAAAGGTGTGACAGTTTTACACAGAGCAGTAAAAACAGTGTTCTGTTTGTTCCTTTGAATCAGTGAAAAACATTGTATTTTACAGGAATCTGCTTCTATCTGTGCCATCTGTTTGTGGTTGATGGCACAGATAAAAGAGTTTTTTTTTCACGTCGACTGAAAGCAACATTTTACACCGACCTTCAGTGCATCATTTAGACATATGGCTATTCTGTGTGATACTGATTTTTCTGAAGGAAGGACACATTACTATCACCGAATCTTACACAAGCTTTTGATAAAGAATTTAGTTTATTGAATGTCGACTTTAAAAAAAGAACATAAATCAACTTCCACTGCACTGTTTAAATGTATCATATTCAGTGTTGCTGCTTTTTGACGTGCAGTTTTAGATAAATAGATGTTAAATTATTTATTGCAATAAGTGCTGATCAGATACTTAACAACAGATATTATGCTGAATCTAGGAATTCTTCTTGATAAAGCATCATCTTCTGATTTAGTTTCTCTTTTCATAACTCAAATACACCGCTATTACAATTATTTGTTATAAATGTACTCAAGACTCGAGACATTTCAGTGGTGTTTAGTACCATAACCTTGGCGATGTGTTCATACGGATTCACCTCATTCACTTTTATTTTATAATTCTATTATATAAAGGCTTTAGATTATTTTGTACTGTCTGTTCTTTTAAAATCAGCCTTATAGCTGCTTTAGTTTAAAGTGTCTTTGACCTGCTCAGGTCTCAATAAAGGTTTTAGAGGCATTATAACTATGTTTAATGGAAACATTATGCAAATGTGTGTTGCTTGACAATTATAAGGCAAGTATAAAGTTTTTTTATGTGCTCCTGGTGAGTCTTTAGCCAAAAGTGACAAAAGACAGGACTATAGCTCTTTGTTTACGTCTTACACAGACACTGAAAAGCATTTATGAGCTTATGCTTGCATTGATAAAATGGTGATATGCTGTGTAGCAGGTGGTTGTAGCAACACTGCTTCCTTAATGCATTAAATCAAACATAAAAAATGATGAAATCAATCACGCTGAAATAAAAGACTTTAGGTGGACAAAACAGATGTTCTGACTCAGTGGGTTGGATTTTGATCCAAAACTCATCTGTGCAGCTCGAGTCAAAACCATTTTCATGCAGCAGAGCCATGAGTTAAACATCAAGTAACATTTCTATGAACAAACACACACACACACTTGCACTCGTGAACACCTACAATTCACTCAACTTATTTTTAATAATGACAGCCTGTAAAAACACAGATAATCAGAGAGAGAAATACTCAGTGCAACAGGAGTCCCATGCATGCTCAAATCAGGATCCAGTATTAGTAACATCATGATAGATTTCTCTGTGGATTTTGGTCTCTTTTCTTTCTCTTTCACTCCTTCTTCTGATCTGATCTGGCTGTTTATCTGTAACGTTCATTTACTTCCAGAATGACACTGAGACTGACTGTGTTTGATGAGCAGAACTTGAAGCCTATGGAACTGATTTCAAATCAAATGTATTTGGCTGTGCACATCAAACCAGTTTTCTTCACACTGACTCTTTTCCTGAATCGATTTCTCATTCACAAAGAAACAAACCATCAGAAACATCCGATTCTGGATCTGACTCTCCATTTTCTGCCATAATGATCACTTTGTTTATATCTCCAGCGCCTGCATTTCATCACTTCCAGCACTTTGGTGCTTGTGCAGCACCAGTGAATGCACCTTCTTCAAAAATATGCAGTGATATTCCATAAATATGCATATTTGAGAGTTTATTAGTGAAAGTCTGAGCATCCTGGTTTATGTGGTTTATGTGGAAAAGTGTCCACAGCGCACAAATATAATAATGATTGATATGATGTAGTAAAATAACACGTACAAAATATATGTGAGAAACACTTTAAACTTTTTAAATAAATATGAAACACATGTTTATTCTTTGGCTTATACATTCAGTTCATTTTTCTCACCTATAGTTTATTATGTATAACTGACTCTTTTACATCTCAGTCTCATTCATTAAAGACAAAATAAGTTTGCGGAATGTCATAATTTACAGTGATGAGCTGAACCTCGTTAGCTTTAATGTGATTTCCAATAAATCATAATCAGTAAGATACCAAAGCTCCCAAACACCAATGGAGATAAACAATAACTGCCTTTTGTTTAATGATATTTTTTGTCTAAAATCTTGACAGTGCATCAATTCTGCTTCGTTTCATGAAAGTGCTGCTTTTCCAGCTTTGAGATCAGCTGTCTCACCTTTTTGTTGCTTGCTAATCTCTGACCTGAACTATTTCATACAAACTGCAACTGTCAGGATCTGCAGTTAACCTTCAAGTTGATGTGATGACCGAATAACCCTGTGATACACCTCTTCATGGATATTGTCACAGTGTAACCCTTCATGGCTACTCTGGCAGTTTTCCTCACAGATGCTGAAAGTAACAGTCCCTCCAACACTCTGCCAGCTTGCAACACCATTTATTTCCTGAGAGGGATGTAGTTTTTTACAAGGTCTGCTAAGGAAATGGCACAATTCCTAGATTACAACATCCTGCACAGTTCTATCAAGCAGCATTGAGTTAAATCCTTGGTGTCAGTGAGTTTTTGGGAGCACCATGATAATCCAGGGTGGCTCAGATCCCTGCAGATGTTCCTGACATCGTGATGGCTGTTTACAGCCCAGTAGTCTCTCAGGGACCTGCCAGTAAGCAGGCTGCTGTCCCACAGTCTGTCACGAGCTCATTATTCAGCTGCCTGGAGGTTTAGCTTCATTGCATTATGTTAGCAGTTGTTAATTAACCACCTGAACCTGTCACTCGTTTCAAATATTCAGAGAAACTTGACTTTGTCATTTTGGCCGCTCCTCATTTTCATATAGAACTATTTTATGGCTGTGTGTTGCAAGTGCAATTCACATTTTTTAAAATGTGTAACAAATTTTAGGTGAGATACTTTTAATGAGCAAGGGTTAGGTATTTTTCCAAAATGAACGTAATGTTCTCAGCGCTTCATTTCTGACAGATTTGCTGTCTGTGCTGAACTTACAGGAACATATTGGCTGAGGATCTTGATTATCTTCCTCAGTGAGTAAGAAACTGTTCGACAGGAGAAAAAAAAAGTGAACACCTGTTTCCTCTGATGACAACATACTCCGAGATTAGTTTGGATTCAACCTACATTCTCATCTTACTTGAGCTAACTCTCTTAGGAGCGAGTGAGACAGTCTATAACATACTAGACATACCAGACAATGCGATTAAGACTCTAAAGCAAAACATATATTATAGAAAATATACTTCCATTAAAACAGGCATTGGGGAAATTGGTTTGTAATACTTTTCTAGGAAATAAAAGATGACTGCTTCTTACCATTGCATTCTTCTCTTTGGTGCTTTTTTTCATCCCCTTTGAGTCGACTGTCTATCTGTACTCAGGTGGACATAATGCATGAGGAGTGCTTCAGTGTCACACGTGACTCATCTATTGTTCTGAGTTGGAATATTGCCACAGTGTGTCAAAGAATGGATAAAGAGTGAAAGCAATTACTTCAGTGTGGTGAAGCAATTGTGTCTGTCAACAGTTGATTTGAAATGCAGCTTAACATTAAACCCAGCTCCCAAATACAAAAAAAGGCACACCTCCAGCTTGCCTAGTTAAAAAGAAGACTTGCTCCCATCGACCCCTGATGCATTAGTGTGCAGGGGAACTTTTTAAACGCATTACCACTTCACATCAAGGGAATTCTTCAAAAGCAATATCTAGATAGCTTTCATTTGTTATTCAGCAGCCCTGCTGTCTTTAAAGGCTCAGCATGATTTGGTTTGGTGTCCTCTTTCAGACTGTCAGCACTGACCCTTATCCTGTGAAGCTGCACTACGACAAATCTCATGACCAGGTGTGGGTGCTTAGCTGGGGAGACATGGAGAAGAACTTCCCGACTCTGCAGGTTAGTCCACACTCTGATTATTATTCTTTTGATCTGTGAATTCAAAAGAAAATATTCAAGGCAGAAAATGAGACATAATAAGCAAAAAGACACTAGCAATTAAACCAGAGTTTTTTATTATCTGACAAAAAACAGTGATTATTCTCTTCATGTGTGTGTATATTATTTACAGTTTTCCACCATGCATTTTGTACTTCCAACTGTGTACAGCTAATAGAGATTTGATTTAGTTCAAACTTTTTGTTTAAATTAATATAATAAGGAATCTTGTACTTGTGTACAACTTACATTTCTGCTGAAAGAAAGAGTGACTGAGAGTTATTAGTTTAAATAATTTCCTCTAAATACACTCGTCCTTTTAGTTCTTACTCCAACAAATGTAAACAACTGTTAATGGAAAATGAAGTTTCATTATTTTCTCATGTTTTATTCAAAAATATCATGTGTTTAAATATTTTTATAATCTTTTCTTATTAAAAGACAGAAACTAAAAGGTGGTATAACACAGTAAAACAAACTCATCAACTGTTTTCTTCTTTGCTAATGAAGATGAGTGATAAAGATTTTCATTTAAAAGCAAGCCTTATAAAGGAATTTGTATACTAATATATTTTTAGAAGTGAAATCTTCCATACAGTCAATTTTCTTTTTTATAACAAGGGTACATTAATCACACTGCCACTGTGGGATTTGCAATTGACTTATTTTTCTTGCTTATCTAATTAACAGTCACTTCCAGTCCAGCGGTAACGTATCTGAAAAGTGACATCTTTGTCTGAAGAGGCTTATTGGTTTGAAAGTCACGTCAATTTTCAAGATAAATCAGTTTTTCCTCATTATAGTTTCACATGTATATTTTTTACTGTTTCTTTTGAGCTAATCAGCATCATATGCACAAACACAGAGCTATAAAACAACTCAAGTTTCCTCATTTCCAGCTGTATTTAGTATAAATTACATGTAAACACTATCAATAAACACAACAAATAAAAGTGTTTTACATTTGTTTACTCCAGGAGTCATCTCAAATCAGGGGGAGTCTTTATTGGCTTTACCAGAAAATCTTTATTATTGCAAGTACAAGAATTCATAA
Source organism: Pachypanchax playfairii (assembly GCA_006937955.1). Classification (NCBI taxonomy): domain Eukaryota; kingdom Metazoa; phylum Chordata; class Actinopteri; order Cyprinodontiformes; family Aplocheilidae; genus Pachypanchax; species Pachypanchax playfairii. The sequence continues at coordinate 5,153,445 of SSNP01000008.1, forward strand.
TGCAGGGTTCAGTCTGTGACAATTTGTTTTGTGCATTGTGGCACAATCATATTAAACCCTGCCCACTCATAACTAGATGTCTGAATGCTTTCATGCATGCATAAGTGTTATTTAGACACTAAGGGCAACAGCTAACATCATCTCCCACTACGAAGCTCAAATATCACAGGAGGAGGAGCTGAAGAGTTTTATCAATACAATGAAAAATAACTTGTCAGTTTTACAGTTATTTTCCTTTTTAAATTCTATTCATTACAACCCGAGTGGAAATGAGGAAGAACTGCAGTATTGTGTGTGTTCATCAAGGTCATGTTAAACACCCACCTGCTTCTGTGCTGCTGTTCTGCAGGTGATCAATCAAGCCAGTGGAAGAATCTCCCATCACACTGTTCACACACAGCCGGTCGGCAGGCACTTCGACAGGGTGGAAGATTTCTTCATCCCCACCTCCAGCCTCATCATAAACCATGACAGGTACATACAGCAGGATGCAACAACACTTCTACTTCTTATCCAAACTGAAAGTCAAATTAGATTCAGTGTCATTTTACTAACCATACTTCTACATTTCACTATAACAGTAAGGACTAATTTTATGAACATTGTCGAGCAAGTAATGCATGTGTGTTTTCTGAAGAACATATAGTAGTCATCTTTGCATTAGATGAATGTGACAACCTGACAGGAAGCATATCTAAAGAGGTGCTTGGGTTAAAATATTATTGCTCAGAGAAATGAGAATTATTTTAATTAGTGAAAGGTTAGTTATGTTACCCTGCAAGTAGAGCCAAGGAGTGTAAATTAAGTAAACGTTTCATTCAGTTAGAGACATTTAAGAATACTTGTGTTATTTTTGGAAGTTACAATTTTGGGGTATAATGCTTATAAATGCACCAAAAAGAAAAGCTGTGAGTTTAAAGGTTGTAACAGTTTCTAATCAGTTTGATTTCCATTATCTGTCCAAAGCCTGCAGGCCAGACTCAAAAGATCCAGCTGAAAGCTACAAACTGACATATTTTATACATTTAAAGTGCACCTATATAAATTTCAGACTTCTCAAAAAATGTTTATGGTTGTTTTGTTTTTTTCATTCTTCAAAAGCCCACCTGTTTCTGTCAATCTAAAATCAAAGTTTGGAACTGACACGGGACGTTTTAGCTGCAGTTGCCTCTGTAAGCAATCAGGTATAAATGCCTCAGGAAGACAGAAGACCAGATTCTAAACAGATCCATGGCATATTTCAAGATGTGAGAATGTTGAAGGGCTCTCAGAGTCGCACTCCATCACTTAGGCTTTTATTGCAGAGTGGATGTTCTTCACTAAAAAAGGTTCATGACAGCCCACTGCAATTGTCAAAATGTATCTGAACAACTCTTAGACTAAAGAAGTAAAATTATTAGATCTGATTTAAAAAAAAACATCAAATTATTTGGTCAGTGGATACATTTTATACTGAGCATCACTTTAAAACCATCCTTACTGAAGCAGTTTCTATAACCAACACAACTCACGTAAGTCATGAAAAACTGTTTATTAATGAAAGGAAGTGGCCTAAGGCAAGACAACCAGCACCTCACTTGCTTTTTTAGCATTTTAGCTCATCAGCAGTAAAAGCACCAACGAGCTTAATGCCACATTTGTTGAACCTGAAACAGCTGCAGTTCTCACATGCCGTTCGCAGCTGTCACAACTACCGTTAATACAGACTGAAAGAACCAAGTCCCAAATGCTCAGCTAATGCCATGGAAAGCTGGAAGCAACAGGAGGTCTGTAGGATTTCAGGGTGTTAATGGTCTCCTGAAGCGGAAGAGTAAGCAGTCCATGTGTGGGTTTGGGTGGGTTAATGGCACAGCTGTGATTAAATCCACTGAGAACCATAGCAAAGACTGCAGGATGGCGTAATCACAACATTGTGATAAGTTTAGATATTGCCTCATAGAGCTCGTCACTCGCTGTTTTCAAATAAAAAATAATTTTGAGGTACATGTTTATCATATCAGTGTTTCTAATTTATCCTACTTAAACACTGGATCATAAAACAGATTGTTTTCTTCTTTAACACAAACGTGACTGATGACTGTGGAAAACTTTTTGGGTCTTCTAAAATGTAAAAAATCAATATGTTTTTTTTAGTGTCCCATTTCTTTTTGGGATTTTGTGCAAACAGTTTTGACCTCAGCCTTGTATCGTAGGTATTTTATGTAAAAAAACAAAACAAAAAAAACCTCAGGGGATCAACAGAGTACCTGTCCTCCAATAAGACAATGTTTTCTAATTACTACTAAATTATGTTCCTAAAAATTTGAAAAGTAGTTTTAAATCTGGGTTAGCAATATCTTTGATATTTTGAAAAATTGACAAAAATTTTCTAGTAATTTAGGAAACAAAATCATTACATCACAGTGTACAAGATTCTGATGCATTCCCATTAAGAATGAAGGAGAAACATGGATGAGTTCAGATTTTTTCAGTTATGAGACATTCAAATACTTCGCTATTTTAAAATAAGTTGGGTTTTTTGAAATGAACACAAAAGTGTTTTTTTTTTTAAATATATTGCATATACAATTTAAGAAAACCTGTGCAATGTGGGTCAGAGATTATTTTATGTCTAGTGCTCATGATATCATTTACTTTTTTGTTGGAATGTGCTATTGATTGGTCTGTTTGGTAACAGAAGCTGTTTGGAAACATCCAAGATATATTCTGCTACGTTCCGAGGTTGTTTAATACTGGGGATTTTCAAAATGAACAGGAACTTCCAGGGTCTGTCATGAAAGCATTGATTTGCAGTCAGGAAGCTCCACATATCTGCAAGAAAGCTATTGTTTTTCTTATTTATACCCACGTCTACAGTATCCTGCAGTTTGGATTTCTTAGAGTTCTACATTTTTTTTAAATCATTGCACATGATGCTTATTGGTAAAACAAGTCCTCTAAGATTTTGATTTGTGGTTTGGCCTGTTGAAAAGCTGTTGCAGATATTGTTCACAAAGCAGCATGCATTACACTCTCAGGATCTTCAACTGAACTGCAAGGCAAACAGTACTTTGAGGGTAAAATGTCTACTCTGCTGTTTCAGTTGCATTGAAAATAAACATAACAATGGGATGGAAATGCAAAGAATCTTCAGCTTAACACAGCTCTGTTGATTAGAACTGGGCAGAACCCTTAACATATTAATCCCTGGGAAAAAAATGACAAACAGCAGCTGTCGGTTTGGCAGAGAGAAATCTGAGTCTGCCAATGAAGTGACCCAGCTGTGCTCACATTAAAGGAAGGCCAATAATTACCATTTCAATTTGTCATGCACAAAAAAGAAGAAATATTCAGATTTATTTTTATTTTTTTCATTTCACAATAAAAGTATCACTGACCTTTTTCACACTGGCATGTTACCAATAAATCACAGCATGTACATCAGCTATTGATTGGAAGCACCACAGTACTGAACTGTCTACTAAAGGAGATGTGATGAACTCAATCAACTAATGAATGAAATGTTTTGTTTGTTTCAGAATACACAATTTTTACATTTTTAATTGAGTGTTTTTGATATGAGTGGATAATTAGTTTCTAGTGACAATTTATTACAAGTGAGGCTTTCCACACATACACAACCCTGTCTTTTTTACATTATAATTATTTATCTCACATTTAAAACTGCATTTAAAACTTACATTGACATTAAATAATTATATAAGCCAACTTAAAAAGCACTGGGAGAGAATGCAGACCAATTTTAGCGTTATTTTCAGATAGTAAATACCTCTGATTGAAAAATGTAATTTGTTGTATTCATCTGTATTTACCCACATTTAAGACATAATAAGAACCAGATAATTTGATATTATTGAAAATATTTCTAAATCATCTATTTTACAGTACAAGTATTTGACATTAACGTTTTAGTTTGTATGTCTCTTTTGCCAAAACAAAAAAACTGCAGTGTTCATTCACAGATTCATCAGCTGGTTTTGTCTTTAAACAATTTTCAAAAGTTCTAATAATGACAGAAAAAAGTGCTATCAGAGTAATCTCAAATATAAAGATATTTGAGTAAATATATATGGAACCACAAAACAAAAAGTTTATAGGTCCAATTTGGATTGGAGTCACTACATAAAAAAACAAAACAGGATACACTAACTTTAAACACTTTAATCAGATCTCCATTCTGTCCTTGAGAGCAAATCGAGCAAAGGAATTTAATAAGTCAACTAATTTTAGATTTGAATTAGTCTGAGTACAGCAGCTAATCGGCTTTAAGTAAATGCTGAAATTTGTCTAGGATTTAAATATTAATCTTTGATCAAACATTGCCTTTCCTACAATAAAATAAAACTCTCAAGTTAATCCTTATGACCCGGTGCAGATCAATAGGTCTCATCTGAGTGATAATAATTGGCCCTGTAGCTTTCAGACAGACATTTTCTGTTCACAGGTGAAGACAGTCAGTTTTTCAAATGGCATAAAAGATGATGAACGATGACAAGATTGAAGTGGCTGTCAGCATCTATCAGCTGGCATTCTCCTTTAATTGGAGTCTGTCAGCTCTTTGCATATAACCTCCATTTCTGCTGTTATAGTGTAATGTTCCATTAAGTGATTCTTTTTGTTGTAAGTCACATTTTCACTGAACCTTGCCCACATATACCACTGCAATATATCTATTACTAAAGAAAGTGTGGCTGAGGGTGTCAGTGCATTAAGTGTTTAAATGAGTCTTACTTCAACTATTATTTTATTTCTTTAACATTTATTTTTAAATGTTGCTTTGCTACCTCTCATAATTACCCAGTTTGAATCCAGTTGCACATATTATTGCATTTTCACATCACTGTAATTTTTTAATTGTATTATTTTCAACTGTTTCCACTCGTACCCTAAATATTTTCATGCACAGTATTTTTTAGCCACTGCATGGTTAAAGTACCTTAAATCAATTGGCTGCCTCATTAAGACAGCTCAAAATATAGCTAAAATGAAACAAAATGTTTACTCATTAGGCAAATTATTAAACTATGAACAATGTAATCAAGTTAGGTGTTAGCTCAAAGCTACTTAAACACCAAATGGTGATACAAGAGGATCTTTCAAGTCATCAGCTCTTTTAAAAGTCACATATGGTACTGAACTAAAGTGCAGATAGATAAAAGAGGAGCATGAATTAATAACATATAAAAGCTATCAGAGGAATTTGGCATTGGCTTCAGCATTTGAGACAAAAATGTATTATTATTTTAATTGTTTGTGCTTTACGTTCTCAACAGATTTGGTCTCATCCTCCATCGAAATGAGCCTCTTCTCTACAAGATCAACCTGGAGACAATGTCTTATGTTAAAAACATCAGTTTATGGGAGTATAACTGCATCCCCAAGTCGTTGGCCTATACCCATCTTGGTGGCTACTACTTTATTAACTGCAGGCAAGACTCCACCGGCGCTACTCAGCCCCAGCTCATCTTGGACAGTGTTACAGACAGTGTCATTGGTCAAAATCATGATGTCACTGGCACACCTTATGTGTCTCCGGACGGACGTCATCTGGTCACAGTCGATGATGGTGACGGCCTGATGAGGATTCAAACCATTTCTGAGCGGGGAAAGATCCAGGAGCCTTTCGATATCCACACCAACCTGCACCTGTCTGATGTGGCTTTCCAGCGCTCCTTCACAGAGATCCACCAGTACAACGTGTTTGGCAGCTCCGGGCGCCAAACTGATGCGCTGTTTGTGGAGCTGAGCACAGGTAAAGTCAAAATGATCAAGAGCTTGAAAGAGGCGATCAAGTCATTTGATTGGCCATGGAGCAACAAAAACCGGATCATGGTGAGCAGTGGACTTTTTGGGCAGTACCTCACAACACCATCTAGAGAGTCCCTCTTCATCCTGGATGGACGACTTAACAAGCTGAACTGTGAGATCACTGATATCCTTAAAGGCAATGTGGTGGTTTGGGTTGGAGATTCTTAGGTCATGACATTAAGACCCACTGAGCTTTGTTTTCCTTCAGAGGTACTGTTGCACTAAATTCTGTTGCAGATTGTTTAATTTTGTGAGAGAGAGATAGAGAAAACCACAGATTCGGAAACCAAATTTTGTTAGTCTACTGGATGGTGACTGTCATTCAAAAACTATTGAGGGCATAATTGACAACACTGTCTTATTTTATTTATTTTAGTTCTTAGTTCCACCTGGTTGTATTCCTGAATTGCGTGGTAACGATACTTTTCAGGAAACTATTATGAATTTATAAATGTATGTATGCACTAATATACAGTAAGTGTGCAGGAATGCTGTAGATAATCTGACATAAGAAACTGCAGTGAATTGGCAGAAACGTACATTCCTAAAGTTCACTGAATATAATGTATATGGTCAGACTGAGTCTTGAGATTAAAGATCACCTGTCCCCAACTTTTTCCTGTGCCTTCAAGGAAAATGTCCCTTCATTACAAAAATAGGAATAATTATTCTCAGTTTGGCTGCAGACTGCACCTTTTTCTTTGACCTCTTCGTTTATAGTGAGTGTGTTTCCTCACAAGTCTGCAGCTCTCGTTTGTCTGTCCATCCATCGCAGCCAACTCAGTCTAATTAAAACGAACCCTTGCTGTGATCACATCCTGTTTGAAGTGGAAACTGAGTGGTTCATTACGGCTGAGCGCTACGTAACCTTTGATCTGAAATTATAACCAGCTTTGGAAGGTTTTGAACACTGTAGTTTATTTTGTATATCCTTTGTAGACTACAGCAGAAACATAAAAGTCAATGATGTTGTTTAGTAAATCGTTTTGACTTTGTTTTCTAAATTTTAAAGAATTCTAAAATGCTTCTTGGCAAAGAATCAGATGATCACAAAGAAATTCCTTTAAAACTTTAAAATTCCAGGACCAAAAAAAAAAACAAGATTGTGTCGTTGAGTTTGGTAAACATGCTCCGTTTCAAGTGGACGTTTAAAATGTGAAATATTGATGAGCTAGTGCTGTGGGAGGGTGAGGGTGGGGGAGGGTGGGGGTTGGTTAGTTGTTGTACTGTGCAGAAGGTCTGAGATTGAATGTTAGAAGCAGCTCTTTCTAAATGCTTCTACAGTAGATTTGTAGCTTGTGCAACACTGAAACTGTTTCCTGTTGGACACATTTCTATGCATTTTCACCTGCGCACTCTTTAAATCTGAAACACAATGGCTACTGTATCTTCAGTTTAGTTTAAGTTTTAATCTGTATCATTTATTTATACTTTCCTTTTTAAACTTCTTTACTGATTTTTTAGTTTTAATTTACTTATCCTTCTTGTCACATGTTGTTTTACCACCTTTAAGCTCGATGGTACTGCTGAAGATGAATTCTGTCCTGTACATAGCTGCTGACTGTGGGTCCATTAGTTTCTCATTATTGTGCATACTGTCTTCATTTTAAAACCAAATGCTCAGTACACTCCTCCTTTTTAAGAAAGAAAAACACACAACTGTCATTATTGTCATGTACCTGAGCACATTGTGATCACAGACTGTTTTCAGCTTCTTATACCCATGTCCTGTATGTTACTTTATGTGTTTGTATTTATATAGAGAAAACACGCTTGTCATTTTACTCAACAATAATAAAAATGTATAAAATGACACAATGTACTGTGTTATTAAAAATTGGTGCTTCTGGTGTGAAGACAAAAAGTGAAAAGTTTGATTTAGCAGCTGAGCCAATTATATGCAACAAGAACAAGGTCACCCTCTGGGTACATTTATCCTGCAGCAATAGATGGATTTCCACTTGTAAAAAGGTTGCAAGTTGCCAAAAATAAATAAATACAGCTGTGAGAGTATGTGACATAATAACAGGCAGACTGAAACTGAGGCCATATGGTGGTAAGAAAGAACATCTGAGCTTATATAAAGTACATTTTCTTTGCATATAGACTTTTTAACTTCTTTAAAATATGTCCAACATGAACGGACTGAATTTATGACAGAATGAAGTGCAAATGGAAAATATCTACAAAACGTATCCCCTTCTTCATATATCAGAGTTCACTTCATGGAAGAAAAAGTTTTTATTACTAAAAGCCTTTTTATGAAGAACAATATCCAAGAAGCTAAAGCTAGAAATAGGATTTGGGTAGGACTGCATCAAATAAAATGCTCAAGTTGCAAATTAAACATGGAAAAACATCACAAACACTCTACAACTGGCTTTCTGTAACACAATGTTTACAGAATATTTTTCAAAAGATTAAATTATAACTGTCGATGGATGTTTGCACAGATATTTTACAAAGAAATAAAAAAAATAAACACAAATATAACATAACCAGGAATTTCTGGTTTTGTAAAACATATTTTGAAAATCAAGTAGTGTAAACAGTGTAAAGCAGCATCAGAATGTTTCACCTTCATATTTGCATGGGGGGGCGTTGTTCTTCAGGTCAAGGCTCGGACCCTAACGCTGAATGTTAAAGAATCATTTGGTTTGAGAAAGGGATTGAGGAAGGAATGTTGGAAAACCTGTACCAAACAGTGGAGATGGCTTCAACGCAACCTTCACTTTTCCTCACATGTGCTTTTACAACCATTTTGCACCTTGAAATGTGCTATGTACTGTACTATGTTTTTTTTTAGACTGGTGAACAACTTACCTGAGATCAGCACTAGAGTCAGTCACATTATCCATTGCTATGCGGTTATCATTTTTCTGAAAAGTTTTTCTGAAAACACAGTTAATACCAGAGCCTGAGTTGCACAACAAAACTTTACTTCACCCTCTAAGAGCCACAACTAAAGTACACAAAACCTGAATTAGTTGAGATGACTGGGATTTTTCAGCCAGTAAAAAGTACCAACACAGTTTTAGCTAAAATTTATATCTTTATGAATCAGATTTCAAAATATCTTCCCTGATTAACATTATTACATTTAACCTTCAAGATAACTGTACTACTAGTTTTACTTTACAATAAACTGTCATTACTGTTTGTTACTGCAAAGATTCATCTTAAAATTGAGACATTTCCACACCTCAAATGATGAGCACTGTGTTTGCATCAGTATCAAAACATATAGGAGTAATTCTAGTGTGAGTGTCTATTTTTATTTTGGAAATAAATAAAAGTTCTGGAAATTCTAGGTGGATGTTAAATTAAGTTAACAATAGTATAATTTATATGCTGATGGACAGTGAAAAGGAGTTAAAGTTTATTTCATTTTTTCTTAGTATCTCACACAATTAGAAACTCTCAACCTTCTCAAAAGAAACTAAGTTTTATTCAATTCAGGTATAAACTTTGGCTTTATGTTCATGAACATAGTGACAGTTTTAATTAAATAATTATGTATTGTTTCCATGACAACTGATAGCTGAGTTATTTAATTGTCATTTTATGAAGAATGATAATTATTTTTCAGAGATGCTTATCGCTTGTATGCTTAACTGTTTACCAAAATATGGTTCAGATAAATCATCTTCACATTTAAAAAACTGAGAGGAATATCAAGAAATGTTTTATCAGACAAACAAAGATCTGAATGATAGTAAAATAATATTTTTTCTTTAGATTTAATCTTTTTAAAGTCCTTTAAAATTGATTTATTCATTAAAGGTTTTTACCTCCATGTTTAGAAAAAAAACTGTATTTCACAACAGGAAACTCCAGTTTATCCCCAGGATTACTCATCTCTGTGGCTGCAGGTTCCATCAGGTGTTTTGGATAAAAGGATCCCCAAATTGCACCATGTTGTAAAGTTATCTCAGAAATCCATTTGAGGAAATGTACTTCCATCTGAACAGCCTCTGCATCAGATAAGCTTTCTTTACTGTTGACGTGAAACATCCAACAACACCTACAAAAACAGGTTAAAGTTACACATATAATTTATTGATGGAATGTACTTCATAAAGGGGGTGGGTGGCTAAGTTAGTAATTACTGCGTTGGTAGTAATTAGAACTGTAGCTTTAATTATTCTGTTTGAATATTTTTCCATTATTTAGCTGATTGTTTATTAATGTTGAACGATGGAAGCTGTGAAAGACAGCAAGTCAAAATATGTGTCTACTCTGGAACTGATGAAAATCAAAAAGTACTGAATTTAGATATAAGAATACAATAATGAAAATGTGAATTGAATCAGTAGATTTGTTAATTCAAAAAAGTCTTTTGATTTGGATTCAGATAAAACAAAGATTCAGAAAGATTCAGAAGAACCCTTACAGCCAGTTTATCTTCAAAACTGTGGGAAAGATAATAAAATCCTAACATATGAGCAGCGATACATAAGATAAATACAGTGATGTTTATTTATCTGTACACTCAACGCCACATTATTTATTGGCAGAATTCTTCTTTTGATAAGATAGGCAGAAGACTTAGAAACTATTCAACTTTATTTATTCTTCTCTACTGCTGTGAGAATGAATGAATGAATGAATGAATGAATGAATGAATGAATGAATGAATGAACGAACAAACAAATAAATACATAAATAAATAGAGTAACGTTAGAATAATTTATTACGAAATGTTGCTCCTTTTGGAACTCCAGCATCACAACCTTTAATTTAATTTTATTACCAAACAACTGACCAACTGCACGGTCACCTTGGACTGAAGGCTGAAATAACAAGACAATTTAAAATGTTTTATTTGTGAGGATAAAGGACAGGGACTCACTGTAGAGGCTGGAACCAATAAGTATGTGTTGAATGATGATGACTAATTGATAAACTCTTGTAGGAACAACAGAAACAATCTGAGCAACATGGATCATTTTAAGCTCACAGACACAGTCAGACAGCGTATTTCTTTTCACATGCAGCTACTGAAATGTGGAATTGGGACCACTCACACATTTTACTTTGCATTTTGACTAAAGGTTGTTTATTGAATAACTAATGCCCTCAATTGTTATTCTGGAAATAATTTCATTTTGGTATGTAATTGTCTGCGTGTTGTTATGTAGTGGCTTCTAAAGAAGATAAATGAGCAGGTTTTGAAAAACTTTCAGACAAAACAACAGACCCACATGTAAAAATTGCTGCTGAGGTTTGAATGTGTGAACATGTAAACCTTTCACAGCACTTTTACTGCTGATGAAATAGATTTGGATATTCACCCAACAGACATCAACACAGCTTCAGAGCAGAAGTGTGGAACCCATTCATGATAACTGCACTCTCATGATAAACACTCCCTAATGCATTCCTCCCCACAGTGGTCCTAATTTGTATTCCTCTCTGACCCACACAGGCTGGTAGTTTATATTAATATTCTTCCTCACTGAATCCCCTTTAATAAAACAGCTGTGTGAATAGGAAGAAGCCCTGCACGGCAGTCCCTTAATTATCTATAGTCAGTCCTTTATTTTCTTGTGGTCACATGGGAGGACCTGGGACTCCTCCCCGCCACGGATTCATGTCTCACCTCCATCAGGAGAATTTAACACCCCACAGTGCCTCCTTCCATTACTCCATTCATAAGGTGAGCAGCGTAATCAAGCGGCTAGCTGCTCCTTAATCATGCAGCCAAAGCCTGCTGACAACACAACAACTCTGCTCCATATATAGTAAGGTCCCTGATGACTGATTGAGGCCATGGGTGATGCTGCACCTCATGCCAGTCGTGAGTCCTCATCCGGCATTTCCCTGCTCTGCTTCAAGCTGCAGAATGATCACTGTACTCTTGTGGGGATTGTTGCAGTTAAAAATTGATTTTCTCTAAAGAAAAAAAATGCAAACTGGACTGGTCAAACAGAGCAGTGAGCAAAATGTAAATACATACATGCATTTTCATTAAACTAACAAACATATGCATTGGTTAAGCAACACATTGAATATTTTCATTGATCATTCTGACAGCTTTTCTCCAATTAGTTGGTTTAAAGAACTGCACACAAACAGTGAAGACGGTTCCTATGGAGGCCAGAATAATGGATTCAGTTTCCAAAAGCACAAAACCCAATTCATGTATTCACTATAGATTAATATGCAGCAGAAGCCTCAGAGTCCACCATCACTGTGTAGAATATGAGTTAGCCGAAGTGCAGCCCACAAACAGAACAAAGTAACACACTTCTAGCTTTAATCTCAGCAGGGACCTTTCTGCGTTGAGTTTGGATGTTCTTCGTCTGCCTGTATACATTTTCTCTGGGTGCTCTGGTTTTCTTCACAGATAAAAGGCATGTGTGATCGGATTATGGGTGACACTAAATTGGGTGTATAGGAGTGTTTGGTGTTAAACATTTTTAACAGCAGCTATCTGTCCAAAAGTCTTCAGAATTCCTGTAAACAGACTCTTCTGCATTAATGCTTTTCAAGGATTCTATAAATATAACTGTGAAAGTGACAGAGTTACTATTTATACTGAGAATGATATTTACTCTTTTTGTGAGACTGTCAGAGAAATAACTAAAGTCCTCATAGACAACGTAAGTACACATGATAACTGTCATTCATATCAGCATGTACAGGGACTAAGTGAAATCTAATTGGAGTGTAGGAACTTTTTTTTCATGTTTTACTAACTGAAAAGCCATTGTTGCAGGTGAAGTGGTGTAATTCTCTGCCATAAACAGTGTAGTCATCATTATCAGATCAAACTAGATGGCTGTCACAGAATATCACAGGGCACTGAAAGTTGGGTGAACCAGACCCCAAGATATTTCATTTCCACCAGATGACTAGAAAGCAGCTCTCCTCTAAAAGGAGCTTTAGAATAATCTTCATCTTCATGATGGCCTCTCAACAGGCATTTATTAATAACCCTAAGAACAGAGAGCACAATATAAAGTTGAAGCTGATAAAAATCCTTGATTTTTAGGATTTAATAAAGTTTAAAGCTCTTAGAAATAAAATGCAAATTTTCTTTAACGGGAAGAATACACAAACACACATAAATAATTTACTGCAATCCACAGAGTTTAAGAATTTTAAAGTCAAATTAAATCATCTTCACTGTGACTGCAGTGGAATTCAACACCAATATCATTGTGACTGAGATGCATCCTTTAGAGAGTATAAATGTTGGAACAAAATCCAATAACCATCCATAACCAGCTGAACGTCACTGTCTGCATCAGACTGGAGGACCAATGGATCTGATTTCTTGCTCACTGCCCTCTAGACTCCAAAATGAGGTCTGCAAATAAGATTAACAATAATATGATCATCTAAACTAATTAAATCAAACACACTTTCTGAATCTTTAGCCATGTGTCTGTTTAAATGTAAATATTTGCCAGTATGAAAAATATTTATAGTGTTTCTCGTTATGGCCTTATTAGTTCAAGTCCAGCTGCAGTTATTAATGATCTTTTAGTTAATTGGTTAAAACTGCAGTAGTTTCTGTCAGAAGATGTTTAATATAAGTGTTAAGTAAAAAAAGGAAACCCTGTTGTCTGTAAGGACTTTTTCTCTCAGCAGCAGATGGGAGTTTAGGACTTTAGGCTCATTAAGTCTGTGTCCAGCAGTCCTTTAGGGAATTTAAAGATCTAGTCAGTTTTTGTAGATAAAACTTTTTAAAGGCTATTTGCTAAATCTTTAAAAACTGCAAATTATGGGCTCAGAAAAAAACATCCTGGTCTTATTTATTTGTATGTAAATGTGGAGGTGAGTTGTAAAATGTTGGACATCTGGTGATGGCAGCGGCCCAGGATGTGGTTTATGAACACTGACAGCAGACCACTTGTTCCTTTAGCTGTTCTGTTGTCATGCTGAGCTAGCTGTCAAGACATGAGGCTGGAGGACGCCTGTGGATACTGACTGGGGCTGGCTACGCAGGCAGAATCCTGCCATCCAGATCCAGCTGATTGATCCTGTCCTGATAGCTCCCAGGTCGACCATGACAGAAGCCAACACCTCTGCTTAACACGCATAAGCATCAGCAAGAGGGCTTGTCAAGGTCAAGCCAAGGAGAAAAAACAAGAAAAAAAGACCTAGAATCAAAGCTGCCTGTTCGCATCACTTTTAACACCTTGTTCTAACACATTTCTTCAGTTGAAGTGCCAAAGTACTGCCAGAGTAGAGATACATAAATATATTGTATCATAAACTGTAAACTATGTGGCCTATTGTATTTTCTTACATATGACCCTTTCATTTTGTTATTATTGTCATATCTTTCTTATTACAGTTTGTTTGTTGTGATTGTGAAGTAGATTCAGTGAAGAGTAAATGTGGGAAAGAATGATTAAAACTATTTTTTAAGTTCTTCTCCACTGAAGATCAATATTTACAGCGAAAGAAGAATGATAGAAAATGTGTTGAGCACTGAATGTAAAATACACTGTGTAACAGAAATAGTGCATGTGTCAATATAATAAGATACTGTATGTACTCTCCAACCAAATCTAATAAAGCTACGACACAAAAAAATACCAATCGCTTGCAGTGACTAGCAGTAGCTCAGGAGGTGGAACAGGTCGTCTGGTAACTGGAGGATTAGTGTGAAAAAAAAACGTTTTGTTATTGTGTTGGACAAGAAACTTCACCCACCTTGTCTGTTTGGTGGTCAGAGGAGCAGCATCAGCTCGCTCCCATCAGCCGGGGCTTCTGTTGCTACAATATATAGTTTATCACCACCAAACATCTGGGTGTGTGTGAATGGTTGGATGTGCAAAAAAAGGTGATATAGAAGGGCAAAACCACTTAACGTTTAGTACTTAGTGTAATAACGAGTTTTCTGCACTAGAAACAGAAACATATGCAGAAACCTGGGAGAAATGTAAACGTCAAAGAGCATTGCTACTAAACAGTTAGGAAAACATGAAAGAGATCAATTACTGTAGATTCACACTATTTTTAACATCCAGTCATATAATTTAAAAATGCATCTTGTGAATTAAGCAGGTCAATTCAACCTCCCCAGTAAGTAAAAGTCTCTCTTCTATCTGAACAAGAATGTCTGCTTTGAAAAGTTTAGAAAAATTTAGGACACTAAAAATTCTCAGACTGTTTGTAAATTTAGCCGCAGTACAAGCTAAAACTAAAAACCTACAACTTCTTTTTGCCTGACATCAGTTTAAACCATTTCAAACAGAGTCTTTGAAGACAAGTGGGGAACAGAGCAAGTTTTCCCCTCCAGTTTTTAAACTACTGAGACTGCGACAGGGTTTGAAGAAAGCAGTGAAATGACCATCATGTTACTCCAAGCAAACTTTGCAGCATATTCAAAGTTGCCTTCAGATGAGTGGGTGCTTTGTTCTGTATCTCGTTACTGCAGACTTCTAACATTCAAAGAGATATCTAGCTGAGATGATGTTGGAAAATAACATTGATTTACAGTTGTTATGTAGTTGATGCACTTCTAAAAAAAAATCCTTTTATTTGGAGATTTTAGGCAAAATCTTTGATATTAGATTTCATTTTGGAAGTTTCACTAGGTGCAACTCCATCAGCATTTATCATGGACTCCAATTTATTTATCAATTTCTAAACTACTCTTTTCTTGTCATTTAAAATTGACCCATTATATACTGTATGAGTTTCATGTGTTCCCAGACTGATTATTAACTATTTCAGTACATTACAGCATATCAAAACCTGATCCCAGCAGCTGTTTCCATCTTTAAAATTATTTTCGGGGAGATGATTGCCCAGTTGTTTATCCCACCAGTGTCCTTAGCCAACATTTCAAGAATGTGTCTATCATGTTGAGCACAAATGAAAACATAAATCATCATTAATAAGAACTAGTTACAGAGTGAGTCTCTAGTGTTTTCCTTCCAAACATCAAACACACTCATGAGCTCAGCCTGAACTGAATTTTTGTTTGCTCACTGTCATTTTAGACGCGAGAGTTTTTAGCCCAAATGGAACATCTTTAAAGAAAAACAACAAGCAGAGTAGGATGTGAAGCAACATCCTCTGCTTCAAAACTTTCCAAAATGTGCTCAATGTAGCGCAAATCATTAACCTCCTCCCCTTCTGGATTTCCCCGTCCACTTGGGGAGAATACCAGCTTTATGTCAAGCTTTTAGTGGATATGGCTGCAATATTATTAGAAGAATTTATGTCTCGTTGCCTCTCACTAGTGAGCACTGGACCAGATGTGATGACCATCTCCAGGGATGTCATTGCCAAACATAGCAAGACACAAACTGGACCAGGGGAAACCATTTGAGGGATAAACTCTATCACCGTGTGCTCTCTCCAACAGAGGAGACTAATGGATTCTGTAAAACCAGACCCCAGAACAAAACTGATCATGGACGTTGACCAAAAAGCACCACTTTGTGTTAAGTACAATTGATAATGTACATATACATACACACATCATATACAGGCCTATTCTCAGATTTTTTTTAGCCTGCTTTTTCCTGTTCAGGGTATCAGAGAGCTGGTGCTTATCTCCAGCAATCATTGGGCAACAAGCAGGTTCAGACCTGGTCAGGGTGCCAGTCCATCACAGGACCACAATCATTCACAGACATTCAATTACCAAAAAAAACCTGTCATGCATATTTTTGTTCTGTGGGAAGAAGCAGGAATCCCCACAGAAAACCCACACATTGTCAGATAACATGTTTAAAATTGTGACTGAAAAGTGTAAGATAGAAACAGGATTGTTCATGTTATTAGTTGTGTACAGTCTCATAATTCAGCTCAAAGGCAGACATCTGCACAAATTACAGCTTTTTTTCTACCCTGGGGGAGCCGACTGAAAGCAAAGAAACAGTTTCTTATGGAGGGAGAAGTTTTGAAAATGCTGCACAATTTGTTTCTGTTCTCTTTTTGAAAAGAATAAAAAACCAAAGGTCAGAAAAAGTTGCTAATTAGTCACGTCTGGTAAGTCAAATCCATCACTGACCACTTATTTTAGATAAATATTCAAAAACAAATATCCAAGCTTAAATGTATCAACTTGCATAAAAAAATATTTTAAATTGTGTGGAAAATTGCAGTCAGATTTATTCTGCCCAATTAATCAGCGAGAACAACTTTTTGAACTCATGTAGGAGTATTTTTGCATTTTAAGAAGAAACATGAGAAGTGACAGGTGCACTACATTCTTAATTATACAGTATACCTATTCGGCACAATAAACAAGAAACATAGAAATTTGGGGATTTTATCACCCAAACTAATGTCTGGGTTTTAATATTGAATGAAAACTTCCCTCTCAAACTTCTTGAAGAAAAACTAAAATAATAATAACTTTTCTGTTTTACTGTTACCTGAATTCGACCAGGCTGGAGATGAACAATTATTTTTCAGGAGTTTAATGAAGAAAAAATGCAAATTTTCTCAGTGACACAAGATTTCCTAATGCGATTATTTAGTAGGTTTTAGTCTGAAAATCATGATTAGATATAGTTAGAGGGGGAAAAATCTCTTGAGAAAAAAGTCAACTCAGAAAGAACTTGCTGACAAAGTTTCAAATCAGTAAAGATGAACAGGAAGTCATATACAAATACAACAGAGACGCTCAGTAGTAAAAAAAAAACACTCTGGTCATAAATCACGTTACTGCTTTAATAAAATTACAAGCAGTAAACTGAACATCGACTGAGGCAAATTTACACGGGGGGCGTAATGTGATAAAAAGTATCTGTTAATAAATCATCATCATCAATTTATTTATAAAGCACATTTAAAAACTGCAGTGACGCAGACCAAAGTGCTGTACACAAATAAAATGAAAACAAATACAGATAAAAATAAACATGCTACAAAAACAAACATAAAAACAATAAAATAAGGTCAGCAATGGGTTAGACTGCCCCAACAGAGGTAAAAGCCTGAGAAAAAAAGTTAATTTGAAGTCCTACTAAGATTTCAAACTTAACAATGTAAATAATCAATTCAATCAAGTTCTACCACAATTGTTTTAATTAGTGATTAAAATGTTGTATTTTGTGTCTCTTTCTTGTTTTGAATTTTTTGTTTGAAAGACTTTTTTCATATAGTTAGGAGTCACTTTCTGCAAAGTTATTATCAGTAATATATTATTTCCTATAATAGAGAACAACATCCATGTTCTTTTAATGTCAGTTTTAATTTATAACGTAGTACTTTGTGTGTAATATCAAACCATGGGGATTCTGTGTATTGTGACATGCTTGTCAAGCAAACATTAAAAAATAAAATCTTCAAACTTAGCGGCAGAAATAAATGTTTTAAAAAACAGTTATTTAACAACTATTATCTCTAAGCTGTACATTAGGTATCATTAGTGGAAAATGTACTTTGTCATCATACTGTACAATATTTACTCTTTATGTAAGAGACAAATGATTGAATAAAAAACAAAACCATGGATTCAAAACTAAAACTAACAAAATGATAAAATGCTGGACTGACACTCCAATGTTGTCATTAATTTAAGATCACGTATATGTGTCCTTGTGAGGCCTGTGGATTTCTGTCTGCAACTGCATGTGCTGCAGCCTGTCAGAGAAATTCCAACTGAATCCATCTCACTGTCTCAAACACACGATTACAGAGCTGACCTTTTAATACTTGTCTCTCGCTCCAGAAATGATAACTGTCCATCAAACTGTCTCTTTCTGCCACAGCACATTTTAGTTTAAGTATGACAGTCAGCTCAGGGATGTCATCTGATCCCTCTCAGCTTAATTTCAGCCAATTCAGACCAATACAGTTTAAAACTCGATTCTAAAGAGATTTATTTCCCTTTTTCTAAACCAAAGTTTAGCTTTCTAAAGTCACATTGATTCAACAACACAAACTCACCATCTGGGTCTTTTTCAGCCTAAAATAGGTACGTTGTATTTATGTTTTAAGTTCTAATATTTGTAATTAGGTTAGTTTTTTGTTATTAATTGTCACAAGCGCTATTGAAGTTGTCTGACGTTAGAAATGCAAGTACACACTATTTTACCAAATAGCACAAATAAATCTTTAACAGTAAACATGTTTATTCATTCTGAAACATTTTGAGGCAGATTTGTTTTGGAAAAAAGATTTAATATTAACAAAAGAATTCTTACCTTTCAAGCTACTACCAGGTTTTTACAGAACACTGAGTGCAGACAGGACAGACAAGAAGTTGCTCCTTCAGATCTTTAACTTAATCTACATGGGGAGGCTGAAAAGTTGCTTTTTCTTTTCTTTATGTGTAATTAAATAACAAGAGACTGACAGTTCATCTTGTATTTTGTTTTAGTTGACTGAGTCTAGACAGCCTTTGTAAAAAGTCCACCAAAGTCTAAATTTTGGGGTGGGAGATTTTTATAACCCCTGAATCTTTACTAATGATGTCAATGGAAGAAGATCTTCAAAATAAGTCCCAGTACAAACATATTGAAACTGTTTTTGGAAAGAAATTCCCCATAAATTGTTTCTTAGGTCAGGGTGACCTGACAAAGCACATATTGACATGTTGACATGTTTTTATCGGTCACAATGATTCCAACATTCGCTGAGAGGCTCTTAACATCTCTTCCTGCAAACGGAACTCACTTTTGGGAGAAACACTCAGTTTTACAGGAAATAAACTGATATCCTAAAAACAGGAACCTAATAACATTCTATCATGCAACAAGCACTTTTTTATCCACTACAGTCAAGCATTGATTTAACAACACACCTACAACATTTGGGTCCTTTTTCAGACTAAAATACCTCCAGAAAAAATTATGGCAAATAGTGATGATGTTTGAAACAAGAGAAATGTATTTTTAAGGTCTAACCTTTGCAACAGTTTTTAATTATTTTTCCAGCACACTAAGAAAACTGAATTTAACTATTTGTGATACTTTTGAGTGAATAACATTAATAAATATTGAGCAATAGAAATGCTGGAACTGTTTCACCAGATGTATCACAGAGATCAAACATCCCTTAGTGATTTTGTTGTATTTGAACTGCCACATTGACGTTATGTCTGTCAGTTAATTTCCCTGAATACTTGTAAAACTTAAAGTTACCTTCTGACCATCAATACACAAAACACATTAAATGTTAAATATGTCAATATTTTGAAGCTTTCAAAAGTTTTGTTTTTTTTCATTCAAGTGAAACAACTAAAGTTCGGGAATTTCATTCATTCTCACAGGCAAGAAGCAGGTCTTATAGCACAAATCATCCCCTCAAAGCACTTAAAGATCATTTTTAACAATGTTCCATGTCATATGTTGCTGTTGTGAAATGGTGTAAAAATAGCATGTCATAGACTATGTTTTTTAATGAAAATGTAAAATAAAACATGGACAAAATGTGTACCTTGTGTACCATTCTGACAGGCTGGAAGAAAGTCACTGTTCTTCTTGGACTAATTAACAATTGACTGTTTGTTATGGGAGGTGAGCTACAGCTGTAATAAAAATGCAATATTTAATTTTACCTATTATAACTCCTGGTATACATACTGTAAGTTCAAGAGTAGGTGGCTGTACGCTGTACGGGACCAAACAGAGTTTCCCATAATTATTTTTACAGCTGACCTAAAAACACATCTGGTTAGATGACTTAAATAAATGTTTTATTTAATCACTGTTTTTTTTAAGTCCACTTAAAAAAATTACATTGAGGATCAGTTATCCAAAAGGTTTTTCCAAAAAGGCAACTGGACTTCTTTTGTTCTTGTTTCTTGAAAACTTTTCACTTTCCTTCACACCTTTTTTAAACCACCGGTCATCGCTGTATAAAATGTACACATTAGAAAACAAGCCCTATGCTAAGTGGGAAAAACCTACATTAAACAGAGGAGGTGGACTCAGGTTCCATTTATCTTGTACATAAAATGTTGCTTTAATGCTTCTTCCAAGTTTCAAAACAAGCAGGGCTGTGAAACATTTACAGGTACCAATGACTTCACAACTCTTAGAACATATGGAGGTATTGTTGTCTCCTTCATATGGTTGGTATAACATCTTATAAGCCTGGAATTCCCAAATCATGATCAGAACTGATGAAATGTGAAACATCTTTAAAAACAGAAATGGAGGTCCAGTTGCCATTTTTAGAAAAACATTTTGGGTTGACACATTCTGGTTAACTGAGAATCTACATAAAATTATATAGCATATGGGGTCAGGTAAAGTTAAGGCATTGAAGGTCAGAAAAATCTTATAGATGGTAAATGAAATCATTTGAGAACCCTGTAAGATGCAGCTCTTTGTTTCAGTTTCATTTAAAAGCTGTTGTAAAAAAAACTGTCCATTAGGTAAATTAGAAGCTAATTTATGGTGAAATTATGGAGATGTACTATTTTGCAATGTTAAGCTGCCATTTTTATTCAAATGAAATATCCGTTTCTTATTCAAAATACATATTCAGTTTTATATCTGACAGACATTTTTTTAGATTTACCATCTGTGAAAAGACTATATTTAAAATTGTATTGTTTTGTTTGTGGGATTTTTAAAAATGTCAGTGTGCACAAACCCCCTCAGCCTGTATGGGTTATAAATCTTGTGCTCATGGAGATGTACAATTTTAATACTCACTTATCGTAAAGTAGGAGATCTAGCTCAGGCATTGTGAACATAAACACAATCTACTGCGTGATAAAGTGGTGAAATTGAGCGCGTTTGACATTCAAATCTGTGGAGAGATTTGATTTACATTTTCATCCACAAAACTGTCAAGGTACATCAGACTGTAAAAGGTTTAAACTTTCTCTTTGTCACATATCCCCTCATCAATGTAACAGCCCTTAAAGTATAAAGACACCCAAACGACTTCATATGGTGCTCAATATACTGTTTTCTGTCTGCAATATAAATAAAGCACATATGGCACAAGTATAAACAGTTATTCCCCCCAGGAAACTACTATGTGCAGGTGAGTTGGAGGCAATTCAAATGCAATGGAGCAAGCACGCTTAAAGTTCCTAAAATAATAAAAAGCCTGTAAATACTGGCAGCATTTCTCAGCTGCCTGAGTGCCTACTGCCTGCAGCCCACCACAGTCCTCTCACATGGGAGTTTTAAGTTTTTTTCTTGAGAATTTATTGAACACTGTATTGAACTAAGTCTTGAATACCTTCAAGAAAGCTACACATTCATTATTTATTTTTATTTTAGGTTTTTTTTTATCCTTTTCAGACTTAAAAAATATATTGTCTGGTGCTGCTCAAAAGGTCTCTGCAGTAGCTAAATCAAAATCCTGAGGCGTGAGCATGATTTTATAGGTCAAATTTTAAAAGTCTGAGATGTTATCCTTGTTACCTGACTGAATATAAACCTCTCAGAAAACTGAACTAGCAAACTAAATCTTGTCCTCCATTGATGTAAATAAAGGCAGCTATAAAACACAGATTGTATACAGTATAAATAAATAAAAAACTAATAAAAACAATACTTTACTGTTTTAAAAATATTCAAAGATCAGTAGCTCATTTTTTTCAATATATTCAAAGGATTCATGAATGCTAAAGTTTTTCATAGAGGTGTTTTATTTATCTTCCCTCATCTCAGATCATATGTTTGAGCAAAGCACACATATTATTTGTAGGGTTTAAATCAGGTGATGGATGGGGCGGAGTCTCTATTTGGTCATTTTTTTAAATATCCTCCAGCTTAGATACCTAGCTTTGAATACCTTTCGACTGCTGCGTAAACAGACCACCTTTAATTTCCACCTCTTTTTACCCTAAATCTACTCAAAGAGGTTTCTTGTGTTCATGAACAATTAGTCACTTTAATTTTATGTGCCAAGAAAATCTATATGCCTCAGTTTTGGAATCTGATTCATTGTTGTAGGTGTTCAGCCTCGTTTATCTTTCTTCATGTTTGGATTGTTTAACAGGAGTCAGATAAACTGTTTCATGACCAAAAGTACAACAATAAAAACAAGCTGACACACTGGTCACAACAACAACTAAACAAGCAATAAAAGCAGGAGAAAAGAAGAATCAAATCTTTACAGACACTGAAACTAAACAACTCAAAAGAATTTTGCAATCAAATTTCCAAATGTTAACAAACTGATTGATTAAAAAAATAATTTAGTTTAGAGTGAAAGAGAAGAGAAAACAAAAAGACAAAAATAAAAAAAACAAATGAAGTTTGATTCAAAATGTGATTAAAAAAAAAAAAAAACATTTCACTTGGGGACACCGTTGGCAGTGTGAAGAACTTGACATTCAAGTCTCCAGTAACAGGCTGAGAATAGATAAAACACATCAGATGCAATGTGATTTCCACTCTGTGTGATTTTTAGTTGGACTTTTTAAACAGAAATGAAGAAAATGTTAGAATTCTCATTCACTAATTGTGCTGACAGTTCACAGTTTCATTGGTTGATGTTGGAGATATGTAGCCTGCATGCTGCTCGGGTTTTAAAAGCTACTTAATCAGTTTACTAGTATCTTCTAGCAACACACAAGGACACAAAACAGTTGAATAATTATATGTAGCAGCTAACACCTGCATTCTTTTGTCTTTGGTAAGGAAAGTCACAACATAATAATGACAAATAATCTATATTAAAGTCTTAAATTACAAATTTACTGATCAGAAAAAGTGTTTCCACCCAGTAGTTGCTGTCTCTGGCTGCACAGCTGCCATTTGGATCTAGAACAAATGTTGTTGATAGAGCAATAGCACTGAAAAAAAAGCAAAGTAGCATGAAAATATGCTTTGAGCTGTTCATCTGTGGGTTTGTTACCATGAGCAACTCCTTTCATAAGCCTGTTGTCTTCTGACCCATTGTTCCTGTGGAAATAGGTATAAAAATGAATTAAACTCAGCAGAGCTCTATCATTAGAAGCCTCTGTGTAAATGAAAAAAATATGTGCCAAATGTTGTCAAACCCAATTTGACTCTCTTACAGACAAACCTATACAGACTGTGAACCCATGAGCATGATGAGTAATGTCATATTTCTATTGCTTTGAATGAAAATTGGCCTAATAAGCGTCAGCTGTCATGATCTATTCATTTTACACCTGACTGAATGTTTTCAGTCTGTGTCTGATCTCCTGGAAGGTTTGAACAAAGAAGACTATATTTACTGTGATGGCTGTAAACGCACAATACTGCATGCGATGTTTATATGACTTTATCCTTGACAATTATGTATAAAAATAATTTTAAATTCAGTTTTTCTTTCCAAGTCAAACTCCATCTGCATGTGGAACATCACTGCATATTTTTGTTTGTGACAAATGACTGTCAAAGACTCGCGCTCTTCAAACAAAACCAAAGTAATCCATTATGTTCAAGCTGATCAAATGAAACGCTCCTCTGCTATCAAAATGAGAGCTCTTCTCTTTGTTGCTGTTGAAACACTTTCTAGCTTGGTGAGTCCACAGGGAACTACCGGGACTTGTTGCTCTGTTTGCCTCTTTCATTTGCATTTTTCCACTGTAGAACTGCATTTAATTATCACACAGAGAGACCATTTACGGAGATAATGAGAGGGAGGCCAAAAGCAAGCTAAACTCTCCATTAAACAGTTAAACACTATATAAAACTGAAGCTAATCCCACACACCAGTTGGTTTCCACTCCATATGTTCTCCTTAAAGAGGGATAAAAGTTCACAGCTGAATTTCACTCTTAAGTTCAACACTAGAGGCTTTAATTGGTCACTGTAGGGAAAACATGGAATAAAGAGGGCATCTAAATAGATCCGCCTGAACAGCAGATATATTTCAGGTAAAAAATAAAATCTGCATCATCAGTTTTTATTTTTCAATCAGCTGCTGCACAACATCTATCAAATTAAGACAGTAACATGGGAAATATTGTTTAGCTGTGTGCATTGGGGGTTTGTTATTAATCTAATAAATATCATCATGACTGCAACACTTGTCAAATGAAACATTTCTTCTCTCTACGTGACAGAAAAAAATTGGTTGAATTTAGTAAAAGCCCATTTCAGTGACTGTCACCGATCTGTCTCAGCAGATATTGTATTTTACAAGTCATTCAAACAAATACAGATGCATCAAAATAAACCTACCAGTAGCAATTTTAGACTATTTTAGGGTGCTGATGCGCTTCTGCATCTCAACACCCAGGAAAAAGAGAAGACACCACCATTACAATAGTGTGAGAAAGCCTCATTCTCGAACTTTTCATTCATCAGTATTGCATTTAGAGAGAATGGCGACAGCCCCAATGAACCGCAGTGAGCTCAGATACATTATATGCCAAAATCAAATGTAAAAATGTTCCTGTTTTGAAAAAAAATTCTAGTTTAGCAATGACTGCTGTGTGTTTGTTTTTGCTTTTTGTTTGGAAAGGCTTTCTCGAATAATCAGAGCTGGAAGATGTGATTTATCCAAACAAATATCAACACACACTAAAAAATTCTGAGCCTTTTAATAATACAGGGACATTTAAGTACAACACAATACTAAAAGTTCAAAAAGGCAACTGGATTTTTTTTGTTCTTGAAGATGTTTTGTTTCTCATCCAATGAGCTTCTTCAGTTAGAAATTAAATGTGCAGCGTTCCCAGCTTTCAAGTTGTAGTGTGTGAGCTGGCTTACAGATAACCTCCTCTCTCCCTCTTGAGGGTCTTTAGGGTCTTTGAGGACCTGGTTAGCATGTGAGATGCTTTGGCCACATGCCTGCAGGTGTGAATTCTTATGAAGGTGTTGGGGGATTAGAGTTAGAGCTGCATTGTATATCTTGAGAGTTGAAACCTTAGTCCCACTTCTTCTCTGTCCAATGTTGGCCTCCCTTTTTTGACCAAAATAGTTTATTTTACATCTCTGTCAAACTATTGATCTTCTCTGTTCAAAATATGAACATTACCATTATCAAAATAGTTTTTTTTAATCCTCTGGATGCAGGTGGACTACCGAGTCTTGACCTGAAGAGTTGGTCTACCTGTACTGTGCCATGTGTTTGTGTAGCTGCTGTTTGGTTTCTCATATATTAAAGACCAGAACACTCCCAATGCTTCTTCTTGGGTGTTTTGTCCAGTTGTTGTCTGAGGATGTTGTTGGGTTTGAAGTTTACGTGTGAATGAGTGAATGACATAATGTGGTGTGAAGCGCTTTGAGAGTTTGATTTGAGAAATGCCCTATACAAGTACACGCCAATTACCATTCACTGCTCACAGAATGCTGTGTTTGGAGAATTTTTCAGGCACATCCGTCATGTGTGGAATGACAATGTTTTTGCGCCTGTTATCATTTTCCTCTCTGTTTCAATCTGTTTAGTCTTCTCCAGAATCAGAGCAAGAACCAGAATCAGGTTTATTTGGCTAAGTATGCTGCACATACAAGGCAAAAATCAGCAAAAATAAAGAAAGGCAGAATGTCTGAGTGAAAATCTGGGTTGGTCAAAAGGTTTATTATCAGCTTTATACAAAACACCATGAACATGTTCCAGTTATTTTTGTTTTGATTTTGCTTTGCTTGGTTTGAATCTTTCACTTGCTAATTGTTGTTTTTTATATAACACTGCATGTTTATCTAAAGTTTGTTTAGGTGCTCTTTGCTTTCAAATATCGAGCTTGTTTATGCAATAAAGAAGACTAAATATGTTCTATAAATTACAATGAGAGTTCATGTTAAAGTTAAATTTATTCTTTACACGTTTAATGTTTACCTTAAAATATCTTCTTTATTGATTCTTTGTGCAACTATGAAATAAATAAAGTGTTCAAAGGCCAGGAAAACATGAATTTTTAATAATATTTTATTATGTGTTTGAAATTGTTTAAATTAATTGAAAGCATGATCTTCAGATCTTTCTCTCATATCATTGAAAGTTTGACCTAAAAAAACATCAACAGTTTGAAAAAGTTGGGAAACCTTGTTGAGTTGAGTCTGGTACCTCACTGTTTGTGTCCATGGAAACATTTCTGTTGTCTATCATCTGCAAAGCACACTATGCTTTATTTTTAACTGACCAGTTCCTCACTGTTCCTGTGGTCACTCACTTGCACAGAAACAGTCTGAAGGAGACAGTGTGAGGTTTATCATCTATTTGTTATGACTTCTGTCAGCTCATATTGAAAAACTGCTCAGTTGATCCTCATTGCTGCCATGAAGGGAAGTGACCCAGTGACTGATCTTATTAACACAGAGAAGTCAGAGTTGATATTGAAGCAGACTGTTAATGATAGATCTCCAGAACTTTTGCTGCTGGTAGGAAGAAATAAAAGTGTTATTTGTTTCATAGTCATAAACTTTGTGATGGTTAATTTTCCAGAACAAGACCAACTATCAGGCAGTCGGTCTTTGATGGTGTGTAAAAACTCAGCATTATGGATGTTGTACTATACTGTGGATCATCTTAAAAAGAAAAAAAAAACTTTAAAAAGTTGTAGCACACTCCTGTGCTGTATCTTCAAAAAGAAACACTGTATTATAACACCAATTTTTCCAATAAGTCCAAACTTTCTGAAAATCTACAAACCATCACAGTGGTATTGGACATATTTCAGGGCCAACACTCTGAACACTCATTAATTTTTACCTTATTTTCTTTTTTCTTATACTTTTTTTTTTTTTTACATTTAATTCTGCAGAAGAATTCCCAAGTGTCTGGATTGGGTGTTTATGTGCAAGTGGCAAAAATAAATCTTAATCATAATAGACTCCAAAATCTTCTGTTGTTTTTGACAGATAAATTCTGTTAAATTAGATCATTTTTCATTTTTCTACCCTACTGAGGACCAGTTTTAAGCTATTTAGTATCCTTCTGGGGACCGAGGGTTCTTGTGGGGACTGAAGCCCGGGTCTCATTTGGGGGACTCCCTTTCTAGGGTTAGTGGTCAGCTTTAGGTATGGTGTGAATAAAGTTTTAGTTAGGCTTAGGGTTAGGTATAGATCAGTAATGGTAAAGGTTAAGAAAAGGGTTTGACATAAATAAGGTTACTAAACTTAATGGAAGTCAATGGACGGGCCCCACAAGGATAGCAAAACAAACATGTTTGTGTGCGTTTGTGTGTGTGTGTGTTACTTTATTCTGTTTTAAGCTTGAACAATTTTTATTCTCACTTAAAATTCACTTTGGTCACCATGAAAAGGGAAGAGAAAAGTGAATCCTTCTACCCAAAGGAACATTAATAGCCTGGCTTCATATTTTACCTATTCATATGTGAAACTGGCAAGTAAGAATGCCAAATAGATGAATAAGACATGAGAACTATGCATGATTTAAGAATCCAAAATGAGCTGCACAGAAAGGCTGCAACCGCTGCTGGTGTGTTGGCCTCCAGCTGCTGGAACAAAAGGTAGTAATTGTGCCTGCATCACCTCAGAAAAGAGAGGAGAGAACAGTTGCAGCTGAATCATGAATAAAAGAGAATACAGCATCACATTTAATAAATGGCATTTGCTGAATTAACTTAATTTTTGGTTTATGAATTAAAGAAGAGCCAAGAAAATTAGAATCATTAATTCACTGGGTAACGGGCATAAAATCTATTTTCATCTTTGTCTTTTACTTTCTGTTCTATGAGTGTGATGCCTGGTCATGTTTCAGTATTAGTGCAACCGAATCTGACTGCAGATGAAATGGAGCTCAGAGGAGGCAAAAAGAAAGAAGAAGGACAGAGACTCATTCAGTAACTGATAGCTGCACAAATTCAGACAAACATGAAGACAGAGAGACCTGAGTCACCTGCGTTATAAAGACTTTAAACCAATAGCCAAAATATGTATGTGTGCTAAAACCTATTAAATCAGCTGTATCTCTATATTATTTTTGTATCATGACACATTTCTTTTATTATGTTCTCATCAGCATCAAAAACATGTGCTCAGAGTGCTCTTTTGCTAGGGATCTTATGAAAAAAATGAACACATAACTGATAATTTTAACTAGAAATTCCTGCTGTCCTTCTAAAAAAATGTAAATCAAGACTCAAGTATTTTCAAATGCACAGAAAATACATAAGTACTCAGTTACATGATTAAACTGCAGTGGCCAGCTGCGATCATAGAATGATTTCTCTCTGTGTACCGAGGAAATCAAAGTTTCTATCTATCAGCGAGAACAACATGTAAAGAAACAGCAAAGATTAAACATAAATGATAACTGTTAGTAGGTATGTTTGTCATCCTTTATCATTATCATCCTTTAGCTTAGACAGCTTCAATAACTTCAACATTTTTATTTTAATTATGTTTTCTTGTATAAAATTTTAAATCTGTCATGTGCCAATATTTTTAACAGATATTTGTGATTCAGTAATACAAGTATTTAAATATGAATATTAATATTTTCATGTGCGTCAGTTTTCATGAAAAATAAAAGTTTAGTTGTCAGAGCCTATAACAAAGTTGAATATAGCATTTCACAATTTCTTTTCGGATGTTCTTGATGAAACGCGCCACTCGATTATTATTTGACTTTGACTATAACAACAGCATAAAATGGACAGGCTAGGACAATTAAGTCCTTTATAACAATTATCGGTATGAAAGTAATGGTCAAACCAATTTATATAATTGTTACAGCGCTGCTGAGAGGCTGGTGCATTATCACGTCTGAGCAGAAATAGCCGTGCCAATCATGGCAGCACATGGGAACGACAGGAACTCATAACGCTGTCTGAATGCTGCGAGGCCAGATGGTGATAAGTTTAACACCTAATGAGTAAAATGACAGAAATTGTCCAATAAAAAGCCTGGTGGACATTATGTGGTGAAAGGCTTCATTTTTCTATATTCTGTAATTTGAAGTTCAGGTTTTACTTCCTTTGGTGAGAAATGTTTTGGTGAACAGAAGAACAGCAGTTTATCTCAGTGTGACCCCAAAAAATACAGAATAATTATTTGTTTTTCATTCTTTTTTCCTTCAATCATATTTGCTTCAAATGTGTTGTAAAACTTGAGTATGTTTTAGTGCTGTGAAATAGGATTATTGGTGGTTTAATCAACAAAGTCATGACTCACTTTGAAAAACTGTTTACAAGGTTTTAGTCTCATTTCTAATCTAAACTTATTAGTTTCATCATTTGAGGTTTTGAGTTACTCAAAAAAAAGAGAAAGAATGAGATTTATTGAATCACTCACTGGTTTTCATTTCAGAAAATAAAGTAAATATTAGGAGTGATCAACATTTTTCAAAATTCTTCATCAAAAATCATTTTTAAAAGTCAAATATTTCAAGAATTAATTCATTACCTTTTATTGTGTTTTTCTTTTATTTGAGATACAGTAAAAGTTTTAAACCAGCCAACTGCCCAAACTCCTTTTTTTACACTTACTGAGCACTTTGATGATGGTGACCAGTTAATTATGAGGCTCTTTATTAAATCTACACAGTTAAACATAGATATTAATAAAAGGATGTTTGAGTTTTACTGTTTCTTGGCGGGGGGGGGTTCTAAATAACTAAATCTGCTTGTTTTTCTCGTCAGCATTTTTTGTCAAAGTCTTTTTGTTTCAAAGAATTAATTTGAATTAACTTTACCTACAAATGACTTCACTCTTTCATAAATGTAAAACACACACTGGTTTGTGTAAACCCAAAGGAAACACATTATGGAGCTGTACTGCAAACAAATAAGATGTAATATATTATTTACATAATTTATTGCTCTTATATTTCATTTAAATTTTTACAAAACCAGGAACAAGCAGGGAAATTAACTCCAGTAACTCTGGGGGATCGGTCTTTGGTTCATTAAAATCAATTCAGAGTGCATTTAGAAAAAAACAACAGAAATGAATCTATCATTCCTAAGCCTATAATCTGAACAAAGTAAACTTCTGATAAAAAGTTCCAAAAACATCAAATGTTTCACACCTGGTAATAAAACTTCCGGTGTTCTTTAAGGCATCTAACCTCAGCTGTTTTAGGCAGTATGTGTGTTTTAAAAGTTAAATTAACTGCAGGGTGACCCACTGGATTATACACATGGAGAGGCTGTAAAAAGTAAATCTAAAGCTTTAACATCTGTTATTCAGTTGGATGTTCTGGATTCAAGTCCATCACCAGAAGTGAAGGAGACAACAACTGACAAACCTCAGATCTTTTTATCTGTCCTGCCAGAAGGTTCAACTAAACAATTCATTTTGTAATCTTACAGTGATATTTATGTAACATCAGAGTCTGTGACCTTGTCCTTTATAAAAAATGAATTGCAACCCTATCTTTATCCTGAGAAACTGAAGAATTCTGTGTATGTGTGATGTTTAATTCAATAAACCAGAATCAGTGATGTTCAATCCTGGATCTCGAAGGCCACAATCAGAATGTTTTAGATGTGCTGCTGTTCCAACACACTTGATTTGAATTAACAGATAAATAACAGGCTTCTTTAGAACTTGAGTTTATTTAACCATTGAATCAGGTGTGTTGGAGCAGAGAAACCACTCAAAGGTGCTGAGAGGCTGTTGGACTGGATTTTGGGTCTCTGAGGTTGGGAAGAAGTTGTCTCATGTTGAATCACCAGACTGTTGCTGCTGCTGTTGGTGAAAAAGGATCCATTATAGCTAATCCTGCCCTATAATTTAAAGACAACACGTTATTAAAATAAAACATCCTTAATGTGTCCAAATTACTTAACTAATTTTATGAAAAATGCACTTTATCTAAATGTGGCAACTTCCTAATGTTGCAGATGAAAAAATGGGTTAACAGCAACATTTCAAATTGGATAAATACAAAACATGTTTTTAAGCTTTAGCATTAAACCAAAATTCTGAAATGTGTTGCGATTTTGGGTTGCTTTGTAGCTGGAGGAGGGTAGAGAGAAGATGATTACAGAAGGAGATAAAAAGCGTAACAAACAGATGGGACACCATAAGATCGAAGCAGGTGAAAAGTAGAAGGAGGGAACATAAAAAAGACAGAGGTAATGTTTATAATGTTTGTCGCAGGAGGAGAAGAAAATCTGAGGCACAAGTTAGTGAATATTTAAAAAATAGGTATAACAAATAAAGGTTGATTTGGAACAGGCTGTCCTCAGATTATGTGCAATAAACTGTGAGAAAGCTGAATGATGTGTTGGAAAAATGCATCTTCTTCAAAAGATTTTTACTGTGCCCAGATGAAAACAATAACTTGCCACTTCATCATTGTTGTAGATGCATACTGGCTGTAAGCTGAGGTGGATCTCAGAACCTCCCACAGTTGTCTCAGCTGCCTCAACAGTGTTCAGGTCCAAAAGGAAATTTGGCTGCTTTACAACAGCAGGGCAGACATCCAAAAATGTTCAACCTCCACTGTAGTTCCTCCCCTCACTGATACTGTCCTTTACTCCCACCATTTTTTCACTTTTTCACAGTTTATTACAGCTCCTTCTGTCTCCTTTAGACCTCAGCCTTCAGGGAGGTTTCAGTTCAACGCTGTATCTTTTGGTAAAAACGCTGAGCCTCTGTTAAAGTGATCCAACCCACTGCTCCTTGTTTTAAACCGGTACACCTCACTTTAAGTTGATCAAGCTTTATGCAGAGGTTAATGTAGTGAAATGTCAGTACTACAACATGAAGACAACAGCTGAAAACTGAGTTCTGTCAGTTTCCTGGAAAAAATCAAAAAGCAAATTACAAAAAAAAAGCAAAACATATATATATTTTTAAATCTAAAGCAAAACTCAAATTGCTTTTGCCTTATTCCATCTTTTTTTTTTTTTTTTTGCACTAATCCTGTTACTGAAGCTGGAGCTGCCAGATACTGAGACAGAAATAAGCCACCAGCACTCTAAAAACAAACCCAGAACTACCACCCAAAAAAAAAGATGTCAAAAGTCACCCATAGTGCACAATCCTGTCAACTCTGGAGCCAAAAGGATTCGTTTCTATCAGCAGTGTGTGCTACTATAATTGAGAACTTTCTGGTAGGACATGTGTCATAGCATGTTTAAATATAAAACCAATATTTGTTTATGCTGCGTAATATCATTTGGTTTGTTTTATTTAAACAGGCCCCTTACTCATCTTGAAGAAAAAGGTTTGTTACAAAGAATTTAGACTAAGATGTGATTTTGTAGTGCCTTGAATTTAAAACAGCCACCACAATATTCATTACAAAATGCGTCTTTATATAAAGTCATTGTCAACTATTCAGTTAAATATTTAAAAAGTCAATAAAAAAACAACTTTATTTTGCTTTTTGAGTGATTCAGCCTAACAGTTTAATTCATTTCTTATGTTAATCACAAAAAGTTGGGCACAGTAAATAACAAGCATTTTCTTCTGTTAAACTTCCCCTTTAACACATTTTGTTATTTTTAAAAATATTTTTCTTTAATGCTTTCTAGCTTTTTATTTGCTACAAACTCGTCCTTTTCATATGTTGCCCATATGTTGAACATTTAGGACCAGATTTCAACAAATAAAGAAGAAGATGGTGTGAACCATCTTCTTGTCACAAACTGTTTTTAAATCAACCAATTACTAAATAACTTTTCCTCAGACAGCCATTACTGGAACCGGTGTTCTCTAGAAATATGCTACCTGTTGAGATGTTCTATAGATTCCTTCTGCACATGTACCATTCTACAATCTTGACTTCAGTAAACAGATTTATTGTTTATAATTTGTTTCTATATTTTTCCATAAATAAATTCTCCCAGGACAGGAACACTAAATATGATGTTATTTTTATTTTCTTTGCATTGTCAGAGCGACAGGCAAATGTTTGGACACACCCAGAGGAGAAGGACCCATCAATGGCCACCAAGGACCCAGAGGGCTTTTATATAGAAAATATCAGGGAAGGATTATAAAAATATGTTTAAATAATTAACAGGATACACTCGCTATAAACAAGAATACTGTATAAACTTTGAATGACATCTTGTTTATGAAATAAGTTGTCAATTTGTACTATGGCAGCATTTTTCTTCACGGCAGCATAAATCATCAGAACACCACTTCCAGTTGTGATCCGAATTACTGAAGTTATTTAGTCCAGTGGAAAACCAACGAGGGTCCAGAGTGTCTAATATGAAGCTGAACATGTTTTTCGGTGAGTATCCACATAGACAAGTTTCATAATAGTAGCTTGAAGTTGTAAAAGTTATTTTGTACTACTGCTGATTTTATCTTGTTTTAGTCTTCAGTCGAAACAACCTGATTTTGCTTTCAGAGTTCTTCTTTGTCTCTCCACACACTGTTCTGTTGATGCTGCAGCTATCATGGATAGACCTCAAACAAATAATGATGTATATAACAATTATAGACCTAACAAACAAAAACTGGTAATCAGTCAGTAATTCCAAAATAAATACACTGTTTACTAAGTGGAACACATCGTCTCAGTTTTAAACTGGTTGTCTGCTTGTTTTTGGTTTATATTCTGTTCAGATTTTTTTAGGTTTTGCTCATTTAGCTTCTCAAGAGAGTCTGATTATTTGAAAAAAATATTGTCAGTTCTTGTTCTCCAGCTTTTAAGCTTCTGAGGACAAATCTGAAATGCAGGTGAGCAGAATAGCAGAGAAAGATAAGGGGAAGAGAAAGGAGGAATAATTTTTCTAGCCCCAGCCCTCTGGCGCTTTCATTTGTGCCTTTTTTGTGGCAAGTGAGCATCTGGCAGGGTGAGGTTTTCCAGGTCTCTCCTTCCATATTTCTTTCATTTTCTCTATTGGTTTCTATTGAGCTCTAACAAAAGCAAGTTGGCAGACAAATCCAGTCAAGCAAAACACTGCTCTCAAATGTAAGACTATTCATTTTAACAGAAGAGTCAAGGAGGCAGCATGTATGTCTCTAAGGCCAATTTTGTATGAGATGTTAATATAGAAGGATTTTGACTTATCTGAAAAGCAAAGGCATAAACAAATGCCTCTGACATGTATGGGAAAAGGTGCAGATTCATTTAAAAACACAGCTTCAAAGAATAAAATAAAACAAATAAAATCAATGTTTGTGCCGAGTGCTTTTTGAACTCTTGTACCTTGAATTACTTGAAAGTCAGATGGAAATGTTGCCAATGATTAGTGACAGACATAACTCATCTGTATTTCAGAGATCAATCATTAACTGAGCGTCTTTGGTAGGTGGAGAGAACAATTGTGACTAGATATTGGGTCACATTCAGGTTGGACACCTAATCACAAACCTGATAGAAGTCTGTCAGGTAATTTTGTGCTTCAGTGATTTCAGAACAGCCCTCTGATATATGTGTTTCAAAGCTAAAACAGACAGCTTATCTGATCAGTGGGTGTTTTTTTATGATAAATTGCACACAAGGTAGGGTCAAAAATAATGGGACCAAACTAAAGTCAACACCAAGTCTCCCCACAATGACAGATGGGATTTCTACTTCGGAGTAGCTCCATTTCCTGGCGAGTTATCAGCCCTCAGGGAGCTGAATTAATTGTACTAATTTCTAATACAACACTTTGGGCTGAATAATCTCATTCTGGGATGAGGCTCTTTACAATCACATGATGACAACTCCACTGTGATAATCAAGCAATTTGCGAAGAACAAAAGCAATTCAAAAATGGGTTTAATTCAGCTGATTACATTTTGTAGATGCATTAGTCTCAAGATAAAAAGAATCATTTCAAAAATGCATATTTTGCAAAAAAAAAAAGACCAATATTAAGAAGTTTTAATCCTCCATGAGAGAATCAACTGAAACTTTCCAGCCACATCTGGTCACAAAAGAAGTTTTTAGATTTTACAAAGAGGTTAAGTTTCATCATCATAATGGAAGCACTGATGTTTCCCACAGTTTTTAATCTAATAACAGCCCTATATCACTGATTTCCACTACCAGATATGCTTCCCAATCTACTGAAACATATTTCAACAAAACGTCTCCCTCAA
Source organism: Pachypanchax playfairii (assembly GCA_006937955.1). NCBI lineage: Eukaryota > Metazoa > Chordata > Actinopteri > Cyprinodontiformes > Aplocheilidae > Pachypanchax > Pachypanchax playfairii. The sequence continues at coordinate 5,189,030 of SSNP01000008.1, forward strand.
AACACTCCAACCGCTGCTTGGACATTTCTTATAAGAGTGGACAAAGTCTGAGCATATAAAAATGAATTATTCATCACAATAAGCTAATCATTTTAAACTAAATTAGATCTATAAGACAGATGTTGGACTTAAGCCAGATATAAGAGATCGGACATCATATAAAGCAATTTCACAACCTTTTTTTTATCTATCTTTCATCATTTCAGTTATTTTATTTTCTATTGAAAATAGACTGTTTCTGTCTTACTGTTATTGCACTCTATCCTGGACCTCATTCCAGTATTCTTGAGTCAAATGACAACCAACGAACAAAGAATAGAACATTATTCTCTTAAAAATAAAAAAAACATAAAACTTGGACAAAAAAGTCTTGATATTTACTTAAAGGTGCAGCCGGGACGTGAAGTTGTGATTCAACTGGAGGAGACATCTCAACTAGGCTAAAAGTTATGATCTAGTTCCTGTGGCTCAGGTGGTAGAGTGTTGACCAAAAGGTCACCGGTTCAAATCCCTGCTCCAGCCAGAAAATAATGCCTGGCCATTGTGTATTTGGGCAAACCACTTCACCCATTTTGCCTGTTTGGTGGTCGGAGGGTCCGGTGGCGCCTCGCCTCTATCAGTGTGTGTCCCAGGACAGCTGTGGCTACAATATGTGTGTAGTTTATTACCACCAAATGGGTGAATGACAAACTGTAGTGTGAAGCACTTTGGGAGTCACCTGACCTAAGAAAAGCACTATACAAGCCAGTTACCATTTTTTACCGTTCAATTTTTAGTAATGATAAACATTTGAATTTCCCTTTTTTTACAACTCTTCTTGATTCAACTATCTTACATTTTGTTTACATACATACTGCTATACTGATGAGATGTTACACAAAAACAGTTCCAGAGCTCTGATTCTGTTTGTATATGCAAATGGTTTTTTTTTTCATTTTATTCCCTGTATATTTTTAAATAAAATTAATGAAATTGAATTATTTCATACCACATCTACATTTTTTTTGTTTGTTTGAATGTTACGTTCAACATTTTGTACAGTTACTATGTGTTTGCCACACAATGCACCTCACGCACTTGAAAAAGCATCATACTGTAATTTTGACAAATCACTGTTATTTGATCTAATGATAGTGTTTTTCTTCCAATCAGCAACAGTGCAATCAAGCAATTGGCAAGAAGCTGAGCACAGCAGCTTCTCATCAGCTGTTCTTATGGATCACAAAAATGTGCTTCAAGTAAACAATAAACACTCAACACTCATACTTCCATGGAAGATGTCTCTCAGTGCTTTTTCACAATCACATGTAATCTAAAAAGCATCTTCCTTTTGCCTTCCAGGCCACACTGAAGCTACAGATATTTACACAACAATGAAACCTGGTGGGTCATAAAAACAATCCACTGAATCAGTCGCCCGTCAAATTTACAAAATGTATTTCCATAAAATAGACTTGGAGTTTATTTATTTAGATGTTAGTCTATTCAAAGTGAAACTTCAGTGGGGGTCAGACCTCGAACTGGAGGAGCATTCGCAGCAGCATCGCCACAGAAAAGCAAATGCTAACTGCACTGAGGAGGGAGACTTCTGCCAAAATTACTGACAGGTCTCTTTCTGTTCTTGCAGGATGATTCTGCAGCTTTATCTTGCCTAAGCCTCAGCGGAGATTCAGACTGACACTTTCCTGCTGGTTCTCTGCTCTCGGTACAGACAAAATAAACTGCCAGCCAGCAAAGATGTGTGAGCGGATGGTTACTGTGCCCTTAAGGATTTACGCCCTGGTCTCTTTGAAGTCTTCCCGCAATCTCTGTAATTGTCTGGCCTTTGTGGACTAATTGCTTGTCTGCTACACCATGGCATAGTGCAATTGCTGAAAGGAGGGCTTACTTTAAAAATAAAGGGTTACTGTCTTCAAGAGCTGTTTGTTTAAAAATAGAGATCCTAAAATAGAGACACTGCATGACTGTGTGATGATTTGGCTTCCTCAACATACCTGGAAAATGCCAAGAGAGCCTACGATGCTGCATGTCTACAGTTAAAAAAAAACACACACACACAATCTACACTGTAGAAAATAGACTACAAATTCAGCAGCTATAAAATTGCTCTGAGAGACACTGCAGATGAGGAAAGCCACTTGAAAAGTGTTAATCCATAACCAAATAATCTATAGGTCACATGTGTTTACACTTCTACAGTATGACTATAGGTTAAAACACCCCTATCTGAATAAATTATAGTTTTATTTGATCTAATATTGCTTCACTTTTCCTGCCTAAAAACAACTAATATGCATTCCTAATAAAGTACCATTTCTTTTTACTTTATTACTGACATTTTTAACATGTTTAAACTCTCTTTTCCAACACTCCTTCCTTATGTTGTTTATTTTGTTTCTGCAACCTTCTTTGCGATGTAGTTTCACAATTATTTCTCACCCCAAGTCCCCCATTTGCTGACTGTACTTGTTAGGGCAATATCAGGAAAATGGCAAGAGCCTGATTGGACCACATACACACTGATATGTCACATTATTTCAGACACTCCTTCGTCAGATGCTGACTGTTGACTCTGCACCATGTGACTTTTTTGATAAGGTTGCCATGACATTTTCCAGATGACAGCAAAAAAAATGTTGGAAACAAAAGGCTCGTTAAATGGATTCAGTCCTCTGCAGTAGGTTTGATGTGCTTTTATCGACAGTCTAATTCCCTGAAGGAATAGGATGTGCCAGGGGAAGAGACTAATGAAACAAATGGAGACTTGTATTCCCTATAGACACACAATCAGACTCACCTGTCTACAGCCCAGAACCAACTAGCTCTCTGCCAATGTTTTCCACTGCATCGCTTGCCACTGGGTTGAAAGGTCAGGTCTACATCAGGAATCTCTTTATGATCTTTACAAAGACATGTTTATGACCCAAATCAGATGTGAAAGAGAAAAATGAAGCAGCTTAGTCAAGAAATGTTCTGATGCTCAGCATGTAGAGTAAGACTGACAATGATTCACAACAATGACAAGGCTTCTGGTGCTTGGAGTCCTGGGGAGATTGGATCCTCAATGGCTGTACAGCAGTATAAATAACTCCAGCAGTGGATTAGATGAGGGAGCTCATAGCAGTCTGTTCATCTCATTTACACTGAAGCAAATAAATACAGGCAGCAGGTAAAATGTCCAAAAGCTATTGTACCAATGTGGTGCAGAGGCACTGGGGCAATATGTTAAGATGCAAGACTGACACACTGCTGTGTAGAAAAGCTTTATAAAACACTGTTGCATTCAAATATATTAGTGTTGGAACCTCTTAGTTGTGGGTTAAATTTAAATGTAGTATATGAGAGCAAGAAGTGTTTCAGGAATGTGATTACTTTATATATTTTGCATATGTCCCTGTTTTCTAAAAATTCTTTATCTTTACCCATTTGTTAAAATACTTTCCTCACATAAATGCAGATGCTTAACAATTTTGAATAAGCATTTTTTCTGGTCACTGCTTCAAGAGAAAAATTTATCTGCCCATCTTAATTTCAGACTTTTCCTTGACTGCTTTTTAATTTGCACCACGTCAGTGATTCTAATTAAGATGCCTTTTAACTTAATGACTTTTTGCTATGAACAATTTCTTTGGGATAGCCCTTTTTGTATCTTTTTAATTTTATAGTATTTTATAGTATAATTACAATTTGTCAAGTCTGATGGTACCATTTAAATGTATGTCATGAAGTGCCAGAAAGCTTAAGTCGACCCTAAATGTTTTTTTTTTTTTTTACTCCATCATTCATCTCACAGCTTCAAATAAATGATGCATTAGTGTGAAGGTCTGTTTATAGCTTTATTATTCTTTTTTAGATGTTAATGTAGCCTGAACAGAAAGATGCATATCATACATCACAACATATGGCTTAGTTCTGGCAATGTTACAACTAATTTTATCGTTGATTCAAGTTGCCATAGAAATGTAAATCGTAAACAAACACACTGTTTTCTCAATACACGTGTCTGTTGTACCTTGATTAAAACTACAGCGGCTGTCAGCTGTCAGACACACTCTCACATAGCAAGTTGGGAAAAATCCAGCTTTCTCATTGGCTGAAGCTTTATCACTCACACACCTAGAGGCAAGCACCTTCAAAGTTTCTCCAAGAACTTAGTTAATATTATTATTAATATGCCACTGAAATTAAGCTATAGCTACTTTGATATTGAAATTTTGTAAGTGAGCAGTTGTAAAATGCATTTCTCATTTATTAAAATGTTACATGATCAGAATAATTAGCTCCAGTTAATTGTTTGAGAGGGAAGAATGATGGTGTGACTACCAAAATAATGAGATTATTGAAAAGCTGTGTTCAGCTTATTCCTTTGCTCCAGTGCCCTCTCCTGCTTCATCTCTCAAACAATTTTATAGCTTTTTCCTCTGTTTTAAAAAGAAAGACTTGACTGATTAATAATGGTTTTATTATCATATATTGTTGATGGAAAAACAAGTGGTCCAGTGTTGTGGGTCATATAGTCAGCCACTGAGTTGGACAAAAACCAATAAATTACAGTTTTTCACACTTACAGATGTGCTTGAGAGGATTTATTATAAACAGGTTGTGTTTCTTTGTTGGCACATTATAGCTGCTGAAAGATAAATGTAGGTTCATGCTACTCATTTTACTCTGCTCTTTTCCTCTTTTACAAACATGAAAATTATACATCTGCACCTGTACTAGACACCTTTCTAAATGCTAACTGTAGTGGGATTACATATAGACTTATGAAACTTTTGACTCTACAGTCAGGTTTTACACTGTTACAGCTGTTATCTGTAGGGCAACATGATTGTGATTGGTTGTCAAACAGTGTGGATGACCCCTTAACCTGAGCAGTGCTAGGATGATGCTCCCTCTATTGAGCCACATTTACTAAACCCTTAATCCTGGTAGTGCTCTGCTTACTGTGCTCCAGAGGACATGAGCAACTGAAAGGTGGAAGAAGTGAAACATCTCAGTAAGCAGGATGATATGCAGCAGAAAAGGAGACAAGCTGAAGGACAAAAACATCAAATAATGATGTCAAGTTTCGTGGAATGTTACACCAGAGCAGACATCTCTCATCTCAATATATTTGCCAGTAGGAAAATGGAATGAGGTGCCCTTGTGGGTTCCCAAAGAATTGCTGTAATTAGAAAGCCATTGGTTGAATCCTAATAAACGACGCTATTATTTGCAACATTTTTCTTGTGCAGATGCTATTTTGTGTTGTGTTATGGTAGCTGATGTCTTTTATTTGTTTGTTTTTGTTGTTGTTTGTTGCATGTGTGGCTATCAAAAAAACTCAATTTAATTTTGGTTTTAACAATAAAAAACACAATCCCAGAAAATCTCATTTTGATATTGCTTAATTGTGTCACCTCTGCCCTCTATATTTATTAAATAGATGACTTTCATTAACAAAATAAATTATCTTAGGAGTAATTTATGGAATCTTCCCCCAAAGAACCTTGTTACTCTTGTTCATGCAGGCTGTTAAATCCCAAAGGACAAAGTTCCAGAAAATGTGCCTTGTGTAACAGAATAGATAAATTAGATTCACCACATTATTTGAGTTTAACTAGAGGAGCAATTTTTTTTTTCTTTAACAATATACTCAAAAATATTATATTATTTTAATAATTATATGAACTTAGTAAGATTCTGATGTACAAGACAAATCAAATATACAAATGAGCAGCTGAGGATGAACAAACATAGATTTTAAAAATGTGCAAACTACAAGCATAGATCCACTTTAAATATACAACGTAGAACTGAAAGTTTTACAGCCTGTGCACGCTCATAACTGACTATAAAGACTGAACGCAAAGCATTGTCGATGTATGGAAAATGAGTCTGCTGATATTTATCACAAATCATTGTAACAAGTTGGAAAAACGCAGGAAAAGAAATGATTCTGAAGTAAACATCATTACAGTTACAGTCCAAGAAATCTCTGTGCTTCCTGAACACTTGTTACTTTACTCGTTCATTTACAAGGTTTATTAAATTCACCAGTGCATTCTATCACCATTCTATTTAAATCTTTTACATAAATTAGACTGACTGACTACAGCTCACCAAAAAGGATGCAACTGTCAAGCTGAATAGAGAAATAAATGCATTTTATGGGATACTGTGTGAAAATAAAGATGCGACAGATGAGCACAACTTATTATTTAACAGTTTTATTAGTTAACTTTGTCTGCAATATGAGTCAGACTCATAATGAGGATATGGAATGTGGTAACTGCGTGGGAGACATCGCTAGCTTTGCAAACTTACAGAGTATTAGTTGAGACGACTTATAAGTTGGGTCAGGTCACAGGAGAAGGCATGGCAGTGTGTGGCTGGCACAGCAGGAACTGACTGGGTACTGTGCACATGAGTGCTGCTGAGACAGTACAAAGAGTTTTTTTTTTGTTTTTTTTGGCCACTGATGAGGCTTCTCATCTTGAAACTAGTCCATTTAAACTACCATGACAAAGGAAATATATTCTTGTGCTCTGTTGAGGTCACCTATTTATCAAAGTTAAATCCATCCCTATCCTGTCCCTCACTAAGAGGTGTTTGTAAGTTCTATGATTATTGTAAAGGTCATTTTATAAAATCAGCAAAATTTTGGAACATAGTTGTTTCACATTATAAACTAAAATACATTTTGCACCAGATTTGACAGAAGGTAAACAAAAGTCATGCCACTTTAAACTCAAGTTGTACAATGCAATTAGCTAATTGTGTCCTTGAGTAAAACTAATTCAGTGCCGCTAAATTTTCAATTGTAAACTGGTGAGGAGAAAAAAAAACTAAACAAGAACAAATGTTTTTGGCCTTTGTGATGAAAGATCAAGTTTAAAACAAGCTGCACCGAAATTGAAATTGCTCTTCAGTGAAATCTAAATGGTAACATAACCAACAACAACAACTAAAAAAAAACTGTAATAGCTGCGATTATGAGGGCCAAAGATGAGACTGAAGAACTGTGTACATTTAGCACATGATTTAAGAATCCTTCAGTCTCAGTAATTACATAAACTGTGTGGTGTATTAGACTAGCTGCAGATGAGGGGACACTGAAACATTATTTTAACCAGGAAATGTGAAATCACATCAGTGACTTAAGTCCCTCTCCATTAACAACCAGTAATATGGTTAAAATCCTCAAGGCTTAAAACAACTTTTATTTTCTTAAGGCTTTGGATTATCATGTTTTCATTATTCAGATCCTCCCCTGACCTCATCATCGTTTCCCAACACCATCAATCATAAATAAAGTCATAAAGGTTATTACCTCCATTGAGCTGCTTCATGAATTAATGACACAAACTCTTCACAGAAAACTTTTATGAAGGTATGGCTCACAGATGAAGAAAACAAATATTGAAGAAATTAAACTTTATGTTGTCTGCTGTTTCTTTATGACAGTACCATGAAATGCATTTAAAAACAACTTTCTAGAATTGTTGCAGAGATTTGATGTGCAAATAGAATAAACATGAAACATAAAAACTAATTAGCAGCATCATAAACAAATATAAGGAAAGCTGATATATCAGGCGCATTGGAAAAGAGAGCAAATTATTACCTGCAACCAAAATAAGAGCCGTGAAGCTAAACCCTAAGACAAAGTAGCTGTCTACAATATGTGGTTTAATGAGGCAAAACACTATTAGCATAGTGAGAAACATACCAATAAATTACTCAACCACTGGTGACTTCATTACCAGCAAACTGATTGAAATACATATAGATAACTCAATGTTCCACAGCTCTATCCACAGCACTAATATCACTGTCTGCATAAAACACATAAAAATGTGGTAATGTGCGTGAAGGCACTTGGAAATCCATTTAGTTCTGCAATGCAATATTGCAGTGTGGAATTCTTTTCCCAGAGATGTGCCATGTAAATGAGATTTTTTGCATCTTGACGAGATGAGAGTGCAGTTTGGTGATAATGATGCTGTAATGCTCAAGGTTACCAACCCTCATAAAGGGCAGAAGGGAAGTACAGAAGTCTGAAGCAGTTCGGAGAATCCAATATTAGTCAGTAATTTTGGCATTGTGTTTTTAATGTGGCAAATAGAAGGTTTTGTCTTTCAGTTGACCAGCATCTATTAGGTATTTTGAGGATAATCCCCAAAAAACCTTTTGTTTTTGCATGAAGTTCACTACCAAGTTACCATCAAGGGGCAGATCTACTGCCTTATCATAAATCAGAAACCATACCTGTGGGAGTTTCCACTTCAGCTGGCAAGATTTCAAAACTACACCTATAAAGGCTTTTCATTTCAATATTAAGTTATCTCAAACCAACAGGAAAAATATTGCAGCAACTTGGCCATATCACACCCGCTGATAATCTAAAAGCCATCAAAGACACAGTTACAGCTTGTATCCTGGTGAAACAGCACTGGTCATAGAAAATGTTCAGATGTGTGGAGTGTTTCATGTCAAGAAAGTCTATTTTTATAGTTCTGTTCCTGTTAGACTAGAAGCACTCAGAGACTTCACACCTCCACTAGGTTAGAAAGTTACTTTTACTGAAAAGTTATAAGACAAAAGGCATAATAAGTGGACAGCACAGATAAGTGAGGAATCAATAAACTCCAGCAAGTCCCCAAATAATAATTAATTAAATAAATAAATTGATTCCATTATTCCAGCATTCCTTTAAGCCTTCCATCCATTTTGTGTAAACAGATGTTCCTCCAGGTGTTTATTCCACTGCAGCTAGCCATGCAAATCAAAACTGAACAACAAAGATAACAAATAAAAATGAAATCCTGAAACTTAGGTGCAGCAAATGATACATGATTCCTATTTAGAGATTCCACGTTGTCTTTAATTTTATGAAAAATGTGAAACAGCAAACCGTTAAGCTTCAGTAACCTCTTCTACTATAATATTACTACTACTACTACTACTACTACTATCATTTAGCAGACGCTTTTATCCAAAGCGACTTACATTGAGAGAACATACAAGCAAGAAATCACAGAGATCACATTATCCAACAACATGTTTATATGAAAAGAAAACCTTTTCATTTAAACTGATTCTTTCTTTGCAATAAAAGTGGAGTGATTATTTTGTTTTGGTGGTAAACAACAGCTTCATAGTAGTAAACAGCTTCATGCAAAGTCGGTTAAATTAGTTTTTATGATTCATTTATACACTTTTAACTCAAAATGTTTCACCCTGAGAGGAAAACTGTTATAAATATATAAGCAGTGGAAAGTGGTGCAAAGGTTACTCTGTGCTCATGTTCATTAGATTCTAACATAGAAACCAGATAATAAATAAGGACTGGCATTATTATTAAGACAAACTATGGACCCAAGAATTTGAGTTTAAAGACAGAACAGAAAGATCCAAACTTCACTACCCAAATACTCATAAGACACATCATATAATGATGTCAAACAAACAGGTAGATGTGAAGTAACTAACAATTTCACCCATCTTCTAATAAGAAAAACAACCCAATCAAATATCAGCAGGATTCTAATTTCACTCTCTTTTTCCACAGGACAGAATACATTTTCATTCTTATACATTTAAATTTGATTTCAGTTTAAAGCCATCTGTTTATCACAGTCAATAGCCAATTACCTTTTAAAAGCCACAAGCTGTTTTTAAGACAGCACCAAAAAATAAAACAGTAATGACATTTCATGGACGGCAACTACATTGGAAGCCAAATGTGAGCTTCATTTGATTCACCAGACCAGCTGCAAAGAAACCAAATAATGCAAATGTTAAAGAAAATTAGACCTTAAAGTTCAGCTCAGTTAAACAATTTTGCAGTTCATGGTATTCATGTTAATATAAAACAATTATATCTGCTCAATATAAAAGTTGCCGTGCAGAGAAATGTTTAATCTGATTTCCAAAGTGAGGGACAGAGTGTTACAGAAACCAGTTAACCTCTTAAAGAAGATATGTTACGCATCAACCTAGTCCTAACAGAAATACATTAAAATGTATTTTATTTAATTTTTAGATGGTTACTCTGTGTCATTTCTAAGATTTATTATCAGGAGGACAACGTTTTAGTAGCTAACCTTAAAAATGTATATTCAACTACTTTATTTTAAAGTAATGTTGTATAAAATATTTGATTTTTTTTATAAAATACAACATTTTGTTAATAAAATATCAAACAATGTTACTTCTACATACATGGATTTCAGCCAAAGTTTATATTACTTCAATATACTTCATGGTTTTAAGATTTGACAATTTAACTAGTTTTGTAATTCAGCTTTTTGTTAAATCACATCACTTTTATAAGTTGTACCTCGCAGCTCATCCAATTTCTGCTGGAGATGGACACGAGCCTCTCTGGGACCCTGAGCAGAAACTAGATGGACAAAGTCATCAATAAATTAAATGTTGCAAATACAATTCTAATTATACAAATTATTTTATTTTCTGGGTGTTAAACACTGTTGTTTTAGGTAAGTAGAGAATAGCTCTGTGACATGTTGCAAGTTTGCTTCTGATTTCAATTTTAAAAATGACAAATTACACTAATAAAGTAGATTTGGAACATCAATGCTATGATATTAATCAGAAACCATAGCACAATACTCAGTCTGAAAAAGATAAAATGGATGGGAATGTGGATGAAACCAAACTGTTATCAAGTAAAATCTGCTGACGCTGCAAAATTTACACCTGAAATTTCTGCATTGACCAAATCTTTGGCTCTAGATCAGACTTTCCTTTCACTGACAGTCAGTTAAACTGATGCACTGAATGTTTTCTCAAAGTTTAGACATTTAGGTGTTTTTATATTTGTCTGCTGTCTCTACCATCAGGTCTCTGGAGGTAGGGGTGTCCTTCTGCGTAAGGATTTTTAGTTTTACTCAGTATCACAATGTGTTTTTTAATTTCGAGTCCTGTCAAATTTCTACTTGTGAAACTCAAACATCTTCGAAATTCAGTGACTCCATATTTTGATACTAAATTAGCCCTATACTGTGTATAGAGCAACAAAATCAATCATGAGAATAAATGCCACAAAGTAAAAAAAAAAAAAAAAGAAAAGAAAAGAAAACCAAAAAAAATCATGAAAAATAACACTTTGCACAAACATCAAAATTTGGTATGTAACAAGAGCATTGTAGCACTAAAAACAAACTTGTCACCCTAGAGTGCAATCACTTTAAGCAGGGATTTGCACAATCTTCTGATCCACTCTAAAACTCCTCTGCTTTTTCAGGGTCTACGCTTAATTCAAATAGTGTAAAAATGAGCTGACAAGTGGGCCATGAAACTCATAGAGAGGCATGGAAGCAACACGAAAAAGGAGCAAAAGGTTCTTAAGGAAATCAAAAATAGAGCACAGCATCTACAAATGAAAGCCCCTCTGGTCCTGTTGGAAAATCGGTGGTATGTAAGGAATTTTTTTTTTTTTCCTGGTGGACAGCTGGTTGATTCAGAGCTCCATGAACTGATACAGGTGAAGGAGTCTGTAGAAGAAACAGTCCCAAAGAGTGATTTAATACTGGCATCAAGCAGCCTTAAAAAACCCTAACAAGAGGGATTACACAACGAAGCACAATTTATATCCATGTTTCTTTCCTTGACAAAGTGAATTAGTGAGTTGAATCCACAGACACTTGCACAACCTGAATGTGGCTGGAGTGGTTTTTTTTGTTTGTTTTGCCCGTCAGCAGTTTCTAAAAGATCGATTACATTATATATTGATGAGTCAATAGCTTTACTTGAACAGAGAACAAAATAAATCCTGAAACTGAAGTATTTGTTTTCCTCAAATAGATGGAATAGAAGTGAAATAGAAGTAGATGACAAAATCCAGTCATTTACCACAGTTGAATCAAAACACTGAGAACTGAATGTATTGCTTTTATCTTTACATTATTATTATTAGGAAAATACTTCTGTTTCTTGATACTCTTAAATAAATAACATTCAGACCTCTGCAATATTCCGATTATTGAATTTCACCAGGAATAATGTGGATTAAAAGCACTTATTATTCCTATGCTAACCTTTCTTTTTTAAAGAAAAGAATATGTCTGAGGCAGTTCTTACTACGTGAGCAACACATTATTTTTTCAAGTCTGATTATTTTTATTAATGACGACATTTAACATTTGAATTGTTAAAAAATATGCAGATATTGAAAAAAGCAATCAAGCAAAAGTAAAATAATAATAATAATAAGTTAATTAATTAATTAATTAACCTGCCTTTTTTTAAGCACCCAGACCATTTATTGTGGACTTACGTACATGCAGATATGTTAAAAACAGCTCTATCTCACAATGTTGAAGAATCCTTAAAAAAAAAATCCCTGGATCCAGACGTTGATCCGGATCATCCCCAAAATCTAATCACTTGGGTCATTTCTGACCTTTCCTGAACTTTTCGTTATCTTGTCACAAACAAACAAACAAAATAGACAAACCCTGGAAAAACATGACCTCCTTGGTGGAGGTAAGAACAATAATTGGAAATCCTTCAAGGTTTGCTTAAATTCATTCTATAAAACTGAAGGTTGGTGTGCTGCAGTGATTGAAGCAGCTGTTTATACAAAAATTATAATCCAAAAAAAATGTTACTCAAAGATGGAGGTGGAGAGTTTGATCATTCACAAAGTTAATATTTGTTTCTTCAAACAAGTATCACCTCACATCTTTAATTATCATCTTGTGCCAAACAGCAGATCCGTGTATGCCCAGAAAAATCCACCATGTTCCTTCTGGCAGCTCACTGCTAATGTAAATAACAGGCAGCAAATGTTCTCCTCATTAAAAAAGCCCCCTCCTGAGTTTTATTACACAGAAAATGGATTTGAATTTGAAAGTGTTAGAATTTCAAGCCTCTGTATAACATAAAATATATGTGAGTCTATTGACAATACGCCAGTATTAATAAAACACTTTAGAAAAAAACAAAACTTGTGCAAATTTAAAGTCAGCAGCTGCGTTAAACAGCATCCATAAAGTTTGTCCTGCAGAGCTTATGTCAGTATAACACAGCAGAGTCCAAATTCACAGCGTCAAACAGGCCTATCATCAAACAAGCTTCCTGGTGATGTGTCAGTCTAGACTGTAGAGATTTTCTACATATGCAGCTCATTTTGTGGAGTAATAATATATAATTAAATGTCCAATAGAATCCACCTGGCAATATGCCATATTATTAATTTATTTAAACAAACATCATTAAAGTATGATAAACACTAATTGGAAGATCATTTAAAAAGTTCATTTTCTATGTGCAACATAAGCCATAAAAACTGCTCTATAGGTCAACTGATGGGAGTTTTTCCAGCCTGAAACAAATACAAATGTTTAAAAATCCAGTCAGCCGACGGCTGATATTAAATGCTGATTTTCTTATTAATATTTTGCTGTTACTTTTTTTCTGTCGGACAAAAAAGACACTTTGATTACAAATAATTCATGTATTAGATTAAATACACATTGATGGAAAAAAAGTTTTTCTTTAAATATATAAACAAAAGTAATGCCGCACATGGCAAAAACAATGAGAATTCACTGTAGTCATTTCACTTCACTTTAACATGTAAAGCATACATGTGAGAGGATTCACAATTATTCCTGAATCTGCAAATTACTTATAGTTTAAAATAAAATTAAGTAAATAAATAAAAGCACCTAGCTTAAGGTCAAAATCTACATGTTTCTGAAATAAGAAACATTTGAAAGCAATACATTTGGACACAGCTTTTCTTGAGTAATCAAACTACAATTATTTTTTTTAAGAAAGGGAAACAACTTGTAAAATTGTAAAAACCATATAAATGACTTTAAAATAAAATTCTTATATTGCATGTTACTCCTAAGCAACTCTAAATAATTTCCCTCATGTGTGGATCAGTTTAATATAATGACTAAGCTTAGTAAACAACGCCAAGTATACAAATAAAAAAACAAATAAACAGTAATTTACTCAAATTCCACCCATCACACTGAAACTACTTTATGATGTCCACCATCAGCACCAACTTCAATCAAGTGCTGTTTTATTTATCATTACTTTTTTGTTCTTGTTGTTATTAACAGCAAATCTGTGAGTATTATTATCAATGACGTTACTAACTGTTAACAAGAGAAGAATTTACATATACTACAGCTGTGTGTGTGTGAGGACAGCGGCAGGAGCTGCTCTGATACAAATTGAAGCAGCTGCTTCACTTCACATGGGAGACAAGACATATTAATACACACAGGAAGCACTTCACGTGTGTCTCTCTCTCTCTGTTAACATGTCAGTGTTGTACACGAGTGTGATATGCAGCATGTCGAGCAGCTCTGCCTTGCACACGACAACCAAAAAAGATGAGATTCTCCTGTATCAAAAAATCTGTTAATAACATCAAACTTTAAATACACTGAAGTCTTGAATCTATTAGTTCAGGTACCCAGAGCCAGTTAGAACTGATTCAAATTTGACTATGATGCTTGAGGTTGTGTGCATTTTTTTCTAAAAAAAAAATAAATAAAAATAGATAAACTTAATTAAAATAAATGTTTTTTCTTTTTTTTCAAATTCATCAGGCCCATTTCAGTGGGAAAACAAAAATACAGAAGCTTGATGAAAAACTACTAAATTGTAATTAAACTTGTAAAACTGCACTTAAAAAGGTGGCATATGTTAAAAAGAGCAAAGAAAAGAGGAACATAAACAGAAGTAACCGTGGCTTTACTATGCAATACTCAGAGTGCCACAACTCTCCAGAAACAGTTAGAGAATCAACATGTCACAGTATATTGACCTCATCAGGTCTGAGAAAGGACATGTCAGGTTTACAAACCATTTTGAGCTGCTAGAGAGTTGATTTGAAGGTGTTCACTCAGCATACTGATGGAAAGATGGTATACGGTTTGGTTTCTAGCAGAGAAGAGAATCATCACTGTGGATCCCAATCAGCTCTACTTCTACTCGTTCTAACCAACAGACTGCCCAACTTTAGCACATTTAATTTATTTTTTTAAAGCATGCATAACTTCCTTTTTAATGGCTGGTCCTCTGTTGTGATGATTGTAATGGTAATAAAGGTGTGATTTAAAGGTCCTGTATCATGCAAAATCAACTTTTTGGAGCTTTTAACCATGTTGTGATGTTATTTTCCTATAAAAAAAAAAAAAAAAAAGAAAAAAAACAGAGTAGTTTTTGGTTTAATACACACATTTCTCAGTAGTCCTCCTGAATCCTGTGCTCTGAGCAGCTGCTCCACTCTCTCCTGGAAAACGACTGACTGTAACATAGTGATGTAACAATGTTACACCAGGGCCTGCACGGCATGTCCAAGCTGCCCCTGCAGATTAAACACACACACACACACCCTGAGCTGCGAGAGTCTGAAGCACGACACTAAACACCACTGTTTGTAGTATTTTACTTTCTAAAAATGTTTCTGCAAAATGTGCATTTGGCTGCGTGAGTTACAGGAATTTATTCACCACTTTATTCAGGCAACTTCACCTATGTCAGACTGGTCCAGGGCAGCTGTGGTTACACTTTGTCTGCCATGAACAAATGTGCTATACAAATCTATTCCATTCTTATTACTACTTGTTTTGATTTTTAGGTTTCATGCATGAAATCATCTTTTCATTTGTGGCTTAAAGGTGAAGAGTTTCACACAGAACAGTTAAACAAAGGATTGCTGGTTTTAGACAATTGACGGGATTTGTTGGACATTATACCCTATCGTTTATCCTTGCAAGCATTCTAAAATTGGCCTCATGCAATACATGCTTCTTATAAAGCAGCAAATATTGGTTAGTCAAGGAGCTCGTACCGCTGATCAACAATAACTAGCTGGTATCAAATAACAATGTCAAAGTGAGTTAAATTCCTTTCAGCCATGACAAAAGGATTTATTAAACACTTAACTTAGGCGAGGGATGATCCTTTCATAATTGTCTCTTATCTATTATTAATAAGGAAAAGACATCCAAACATTTCCCTGTGTTTCTCCTCAGTAAGCACAAGCAGCTCTGTGGACAGGGCGAGATAATTGGGAATGCTTTGCTAAACCTTCCGAAGTGTTTGGATATTTCTGTGAGATGATGTTTAGAATGTGAGCATGAGAAAGTGATATTTAGCAAACAGTTTTCCTTGTAAGAAACTAATTGTTACGTGTGGCAGATATCCAAAAACTTCAAATGGTAAACAATGTGTACTTGTATGGCATATTTCTAAGTTTGACTCTGACTCCCAAGGCACTTCACACTAAAATGTGTCATTCATACACACTCACACATTTGTTGGTGGTTCAAAACAATATGATATGTGTATTATATTTATGTATATAATATTTGTTCTGAGCTCTTTTTTTTGTTTTCAAATCACCACCCTGTGATTTGTTCAACAAAATAAAAACAAACTGAAAGTGATAATAGATTTTAAATATTTTACCACTCATTTGTCTACTCCTTCATTTCTGAGAATCCACTCCTCAGTTGGTAAGACACTTTCATATTTCTTTCACTTTCAGTCACAGTGTGATAACGTTCGGTGTCAGCAAGTTGTCAACCATCTGCTTCACTAAGGAAAAAGGGAAAAAGAATCCAGTACATCTAGTCTTCTGGGGTCCTTCCTAACACTTTCCCTGGAAACAAGCAGCTCCCTTCACAGAGAGGGACTTTGATGCTGCTGCAGTCTTGGGAGAATGTCATCTCTAATTACCTCTGAAATCCATCTCTATCCCCCTCCACCCCCAAACCTGCCATCTGTATAGACTCCTTTTGTTTGTCAGCTAAAGCCTTGTCCTTGACTATTGGGAGTAACTTCTGCTGCCTGCTGATTGTTTTGAAAGCACTGAGTTAATATGGGTTGTTTGGGACTTGAACTAAAAACTCAAATCTGTTTGGTTTATTGGATGAAACCACATTCTTTTTCTAAACATTAATTAAAAAAGACCTTATGCCCTGAAGTTTTTAACGAGATGTTTGTGACATCTACATGTCAGACTCTTCTCGTTAATTCTGCGGGGTTTGTCTCTTGAGATTGGTAGCTACCAACAACCCTTAAATCAAGTTATTTCTATCTTAAAGAGGATACAGTATTCTGACTGATCACATAGCAAACTAATAACTGGCTGTCAAATTTGACTCAAATTTGGAGCTCAAGCCTTCCTGTATAATTTAGAAGTTTAGGTTAGAGCAACTATATTCAACTACTTACAGCTGTAAGGTGGACTGAGAGCATTTTCGTTCGTAACTTGAACCAGCTGGACAGATGATTGGAAGTAAACAACAAATAGAGCTGAAAATGAAAAATATAAACAACTAGAAAAGCACTCAGAGAGCGCAGACCTCCGCCAAGACATATTGTAGGAAGTACTATGTCCATATCCTTAAAAAATTCCTGGATCCAGTTGGTAATCCGGATCACCCCCAAAATCTAATCAATTCATCCTTGGGTCATTTCTGACCTTTTCTGAAAATGTCATCAAAATCCATCCAATAGTTTTTGAGTTATCCTGCTGACAGACAGACAGACAAACAAACCCGGATGAAAACATTACCTCCTCCAAGGAGGTAAAAATAACTGTCCTGTGGTAACACTTGAGGACATGGATGGCACAGGACATAATGTGAAGTACTTTGTAATCTCTGTGCAAATTACTAAATAAATAAAGCTTACTTACTTACTAACTTACTGATTTTTTCCAAAAGACTGAAAAAGTAGTCCTGTCTCATCTTAAATTTTATTTTTATCACTTATTTAAATGTATTTTTCAAAGACTTGTGGTCTTTTTTTACCACTCACTAGCAGTTTCTTGCTGTT
This sequence comes from Pachypanchax playfairii, assembly GCA_006937955.1. Taxonomy (NCBI): domain Eukaryota; kingdom Metazoa; phylum Chordata; class Actinopteri; order Cyprinodontiformes; family Aplocheilidae; genus Pachypanchax; species Pachypanchax playfairii. Next base: position 5,206,856 of record SSNP01000008.1, read on the forward strand.
TTATTTCCACTGAGTACTGCCATCCCCATGGAATTAAAAACATCAAGTTGTTCCTTCTTGCAAACTAAGAGCAATGCATTCAGTTCTGCAGTTTATATAAACAGATGTGATGCATTAAAAAAAAAAACTGAAACATGCATATAAACAAGCAGACAAAATCACATTTAATTTGGCTTTCAGCTGTTCAGATTTTCTCAAATTTGCCTGAATACAATCTAGATGAGCCAGTGAATAAATACAAGTTAAAGCTGGCACTGTGAAAATAGCCCAACAATGCTATTTACTCCAGATTAATAAGTAATTCTCATGCATATATTATTAAAAGGTTACTAAGAGATATTTATCATCCAACTGCAGCAACCAGAGCTCAACAGATGGTTTCTGCGTTTGTTTTATAGTTTATTGCTTCTAATTTGAATGTTAAAACTCAGCAGTATTGTGTTGGCTGCAGCAAGAACCTGTTTTTTATTACTGAAAATATTTCATGTTCCACAAGCCAAAAATATACAAGCAGTCAAACAATGAACAGACACAGCTGTTAACAGGAAAATCAACTGAAGTTTTCAGGAGCTTAATAAGCCAAAATTTTCTCAGAAGACTCGATGGAAACCTGAAGCAGAGCTGATCAGCAACACAAAATAAAAAATATCTTAATTCTGTGTGATAAAGGACTGTTTAATATATAAATACAAGTAAAAATACTATTGCAAGCATTATTTATAGCTTTAACTGGTCATAAAAATTTCCACATTTAAGGAATGTTTGGGTTTTGGTAGATGTGTATGTAGAGCATAGCCAATTTGTTTTGGTTAAAAAGATCTGAAGAGAAAAAAGCAAAACTTCTGTAGCTGCTATAGCAAAAAAAAAACTAAATTCACAACATGTGAATAACAGGTGCATAACATTGAAATTACTAGATCAAAATGAATTAAAACTACATTTCTTTATCATAAATGACAATCATAATATTTATTTACGGTATAGAATTGAAAGATCAGCAGTAGAAAATAAGTTACATGATCCGTTTTAAATGAATCATTTGTTAAATCCTTTTTTTATTTGGTGCTGGAACAGACAGAATAACATTTTATAAAATAATCATCTGTCATGTACTTTATTAATACATACAATGTCAACCTCATTATCTCGTTTCACACTATAGCCAGGCCTGAAGGAAGCTGTTTCTTTTGTTCTTACTATAATCTTATTTTTAACTAAAGTCTGCTGTGAAGGGGGCTGGGCGTGTCACACTCTCACTAATAACTTTGTCTGTCAGCTGAATTTAATTTTCCATTAAAATGAGTAAGTGGGAATCACCATGTTATAGACCCCAACGGCTGCAAGTTCGCTGCTGGTCTCATTAAATCTGTCATACATTCATTTCAGAGCTCGACTTCCTGCCTTTATATGATAATGGGAAGCAGAAAGATTACAGAAACTTACCGTTAAAGATGAATATGGAATATGGAAGGAGATGAAACAGGAGGTCTATATAAATAATATAATAATTACAGGTAAGATGGTGAGTCCAAGCAGAAAATATGTGACTTGTGTGATTTATCTCTTTAGTTTAGTTTTTTAATGGTCTCAGAAAACAAAAACAAAAAAACATAAAGATCTACACAGCATAAGGTTTAAAAAGGAGCAGCCCTTTAACATTTTACCAAACCTGGATGAGCTACCTGGTGTACTCTTATAGAAACAGAATGTTTGGGTATGTAAATTCTTTTATTCAGAAGTTTGAAGCATTCCTGGCTGGTAAAGAACATGTGAAATGACAAAAAGTAGACATGTTTTAAAATAACTGATAAATATACATTAGTATACAGAGATATAAATGACTCGTTTTATCATGTTCCATGTAAACACGATGATCACCAGGATGACTGATAGCTGCATATAACTGGACACAGGAACATATTGATAGAGTTTTTAAGTCATATGACTCCCAAAGCACACAAACACTCACAGATTTGATGTGGATAAACTACACGCTATTGTAGCCACAGCAGAGTTGATCGGCACCGCCGGGCCCTCTGACCACCACAGAACAGGAGAGGCAGGTGAAATGTTTTGTCCAAGGACACAATGACAAAGCAATCTTACCTGGGTAGAGCGCAGATTTGGACCGGTGACCCTCCAGTTGCCAGACAACCTGCTCTACCTCTTGTGCTACTGAATAAGACGTTGTCCTAACTGTTAAAAAAAAAATCTTATTATTCCTTCCAGATGTTGACTTCTGTTGAATCACATAAGTATTATCTTGCTACTAGATGTTAATTTATCCATATATCTATTTTTTTTAATATCTTTGAATGGAATTAGTTATTTGATGCTTAAAAACACTCTGGTTGTGTGCAGGTGAGGTGGGTCAATAAAATTGTATAAAAATGTCTGTATCATGATTATTGTGATAAAAATATTTTTAAGGAATAAAAATAAATTCGAATTGAAGCATTCGGGTTAGGTTATGAAGGCCAAAGTAACTGCTGCTTGTGAGGTTACAAAATAAAAGCTAACTGTTGGATGAAGCTCTGCTTGCATCTGCAGTGTGACTCCTGTAGTCTGATCAAAACTAATATAAAATATTTTAAGCCATGCACAGCTGCAAAGACTGATTTGCCACAAGGAAAGTTAACAGTCCATTGATAGGACAGGGCATGCAGATTTTTCCTCTCTGCATGTATTTACTTGTGTTTTGCAGCAACTTTGTGCACTGATGCACATGGTTGCACACAGAAATCTCTGAGCAAGTCACATTTCTCACAATTTCCCTTTAGCGACTAAAACTACTCTTCTGTTTAAAAGGCTGCAGCATTATTAACATTATAAATGTGTGTGTTCATGTAAACTCAGTTAAATAGCACTTTTCCTGAGCACAATTTAACAACACAGGCTTTGCAGAAAATGTTTTTTTATCTTAAAAATAGATATGAAGTTTCACTCTACTCTGTTAGCAAGACATAAATCTACACGACGAAATAAGGTCAGAGAAGGTGATCATTAACAGTTTGTGCTTTTACCTCAAAGGAAGATATGGCACAGTAAGCTTTTTGGTTTTGGAGCAGTTCAGGTCTGTTGGAGGCAGCAGGAGACTAATATCTCATTACTGTAACTTCCAGATTTTTATGAGGTCCTCAGACTGTGAAGGCAAAACCCTGCTGAACCTGAAATTACTTGGTAATGCACATTGGCTAATTTGAATCTGGAGGGTGGGGAATTATGCAGCACTCAGCTTCAATCTACAGCCACGCCATGTCTGAAAAACCCTGGTAGAGTAGACCCCACTAATGACATTTTGCAACATTTTAAGTTAAGTTAACTGTTGTTGCCTTGGAAGAACAGATGTTGGGCACAGATGTGAATGTTGATTTTATAAGACTTTCACGTTTCCATTTGACAGAATATTAATCTTTAAAAACAGAATGTTTATTTAATGCACACATTTGGTTCTAAATGTTCCAAAACACTCACTTTATTAAAGACACCGAATACCACACACCACAGTAACAAAAGATTAGGATGTCAGGTGTTCCACTGTTTAATAATGCATTAGGAAATTAAATTACCACAGTTTTAATACAAAGCATGCTACAGAGAATCCAAGAAGCCTTGATAAATGCCACACAGATTTCTACAATCCATCATACCAGATCCAGATGTGAAACAGATAATGCAGTATAATTAATCTGAAATCACAACACACCGTATCAAGCCTCATCACAACAGCCTCAGCTGAGGAGAACAACCATAGAAACTGCACCCTGGTTTTGGTTTTAATCCCATTTCTGCAGTCATTTATTTATTATTTGAAATTAGAGCATATTGTCATGAATAAAATATTGTATTTCATGAAAATGTCTTTAAAAGAGTTTCACTTGTATTCTGTTTGAAAACTATGTAATGTTTAATATTTAATATATCAATGTTTTTGAACTAAAATCTGAAAGATCAAAAGAGAAATGTTGCATTTATTATGAATGCAGCTTAAAGTTGTCATTTTAGTTTTAGAAAAGTCTACGGCACTTTGTATTTGTTATAGATTACAGATAGACAACATTAGAGCCAACACACTCACAAGTTGTCTGTTGCTTTGTTACAGATGTTTTCTTCATATCTAAAGTTTGTATGTTTGAATCATAGGTTGTTGATTTGTCACTGTTTGACTGTGAAGCCAGCGTCATGCAAGTTTAATTATATATACCAATTTACAACTGTTACCAACCAAAATCAGTCTTATGCAGCTCGGTATTTAGAGTGCACATCATTAATGCATGCAATTTTCTTTTGCATCAGCGAGGCCTCGTGACACATAAAGAAACTTAGAACCCTGAAAATATTTCAAGACCTTTTGAAAACTCTCTAATGAATGTCATTCACTAACATCACATTTCTGAGTATTCTTACAAGCTTCTGTTGATACATAGCTGGAGCACAAACCATCATGATCAGGATCCAGGTTTAAAATATAACTGTGGTAGGAAAAGTGAAGATTTGTTCCTTTTTTCTTTTTTGGTAATTAAAAAAATAATAAATATTCAAGTAATTAAACATTTCCTTTTAACCTGATGTTTAGTTGTTAATGATTAAAAAGAACTGCCATGTGTATAAAGATATTTAAAAGTCTGAAAGCATAATTATTGTCTTGTTGCTCAAGGCAGAGGGAAAGAGGAACTCTCATGTTTAAGCACTCTATTTACTTGTTAAAGAAAGTAATTCCAACTCATTCATCTTAATAAACTCAGCCATCATGACATACACATGAACTCAATACAGATTTAATTCACCAGATTCAGACAGCGTTTACAAAAGGTTTGTGCTTATAATTCACCTCGTAACTTCACATGACTTCTGAGATCTTTTATTAAAGAGTCCGAAGTGGAGAAGATGCTCTGTGTTTATATCAGGAGATGCTCTTACCTGTTTATCTCTCTTATGACTGTGACTTACATCATTTCCAAAACAGAGGTTGTTTCTGAAATGTATGTTAGATTAACTAGACTGAGTTCACAAAATGTATTTTCAGAAAAACCTTCTTTAAGTAAAGAAGTGTCTGGTGATTTGCAGTTTGTGCAATATCAAATCACCTAATTCATTGTTTCTCAGCTTCAGTTTGCGAGTATCACTGTTTAGTTTGGACACACCTGATTCAGATGATCACAGTTCAGCAGAATTCTGTTAATCAGCCATCGTTTGGAATCAGGAGTTCTGAAGCAGAGAAATATCTGAAACGTGAAGACTAATACTGAGTAATTAAAGATCAAAACAATGAGATGATGCACGATTTAGAAATCTTCAAAATGTGTATTATAAAATTTCAATGTTTTTTCTTCACTTGCATCATTTCTCTCTAAGTAGTCTTTAAAGTTAGGTTTTCCCTTTTTAAATTACTTTTGTTTTGTTTGCAGTAAGGTATGATCTTCTAAAGAATGTTTTAAGTTAAGCTCTGTATTAAAGGCTAGTTTACTCTGTAAAACAAATCTAGCAGCTAATCTGCTTGACTGAAGCTGCCTGTATAAGTGTCTGATGGAACTTTTAAAGCGATTACAACCTCTGACTTAAAGCCTGTGAATCCCAGAGCTGTCCTTGTGCGCATGTTTCGACAAAGAAGACAGATTCCAATAAATTCTATGATTTATGTTTTATAAAGCTGTTAACATCTGCTGACATTAAAGTCTCCACTGGGATAACTGAATGTATATAGAAGGGGACAAGTTCAAAGCAGGAGCTATTTAAAAGAATGTAATTATGGTGCTTAAGATTTTTTCTCAACATTTAGGCAAACAAGCTTATTTTGGAAAAATAAGTTATTCAAAAACCTATTACATAAAATGCTTTTAAATCAATCTATAATTAATGCATGAATCAATCAAAATCCCTGAAACATGTAGCTTCTATTCTTTGGGCATCACTCCATTTGTGAATGTAGTGTATGGAATAGTTAAATCTTTGGTTTTATAAATGAAACTAATTATGATCATGAATTTTGTCTTGATGGTGTTAATTTTAATCATTGTTTTAACAACTGATGACAAAATGTAACTATCCGTCTAAACATAAGTTCAAAGCTCATGACAACATAAAATAATGGACAAAATGAATCTGAACATTTTGCTGCCAGGCTTAATACAGTTCAGGTTAGTGTTAACTAGCAACAAATATCTGCAACAAACTGTAGTTTGAGAGTCTTAACTTTTGGATCCCCTTACAGCGCTCTTTTCACAAAGTCTATCCATTTCCAATAGTCTTTGCAAGCACTTATAAACCAGTCCCAGACCAGTTTCAACACAGCCAAAAGAGTGTCTTACTTCTAAATCAATGGGCAATACTTTACTACCTCAACATCTGGGAGTTTGGGAGTTAAATCTTGCTTGGTTGCTGATTGAATTTTACAGCTGAATCCTTCAGGAGAGTGCTGAATCGTAATTACCCCAATGTGGAAACAACCGAAGTGGAAAGAAGTGGTAAAAAAGAGTGTGAATGAAAGGCAGCAGGGTGATTCTTGGGTGTAACCCATCTACTTTGAAATGTGGCAAGTTTAAAAGAGGACAGGGAAAGCTATAAAGGAGAAAACTGCAATGGAGGACACATTGTGGCTTTCTTTCTTAATACGGTTCAGAGCCAGCAAGCTCAACTTTAATGTTCACAGTTCACAGTGGCTCGGAGTTTCCTCATTTCAACAGCAATTTTAAGTGTTTAACAAGCCAATTATGACTTTGGAAGCAAGCCAGACCTTTGACTAATGTCATTGGTGCTGTTGAAATTCTGCTGTAGCATATCCTACCAGACATATTTCACAGATATTCCCACAAATCCTGGATCATTTTTGGGAAATCCAATGAGATGTTTTGGTATGAACTTTGGATAGAGCTGTAAGGGAACTATAAAGCATGGTTCAGCTCTATTATACAATACCTTATATTATATTACATATTTTATAAAATATAATCATGCTGGGTCATATAATCAGATATATTTTATCACTTTTTTAATCTTATCCAAACATGTTAGTGTTATTTATGAATGTGTATGCATCTATATTTTATTTGTATTAACTTTAAATCAAATAGTAATAACTTATACATTTTAGAGAATGAACCTGAAATGCAGACAGATTATTATAATTCACAGCAGCAGTAAGATAATCTGATATTCCGTCAGCTTGATGGAGAGTTCCCATAAGATTCAGCAATTAAAGAAATATCAGTGCAACGCATTTCCTCCTACACTTATCTAATTAAACTGGAGCACTTTTACAGCAGAAACTTCTGCTTTCTGTTTAATCATAGCAGCTTATAAACCTGCTTTAATCCACCGATCTTTTAACTCAATACACACTGCTTGTTAGCCTATTTTTATGCAGAAAGGAAATTATGAGAAAACTAAGTTTTCAGTTCCGAAAGGTGAAATAAGAGACGTTGCTCTTAAGTTAATTATATGAATGTATCTGTACAGTAATTTGTACGTAAATGTTTTTTTAAATAAATAATGTTTTACAATAAGACACACGTTTTGATGTTATTTATGAGATCTGGTTATTATTACTATAACCTTCTATATGGCTCCCTGAAGAAGAACTGAGCTACAACAACACTTAATTTCCCTTTGGGGATTAATAAAGTATTTTGATTGATTGATTGATTGATTGATTGATTGATTGATTGATTGATTGATTGATTGATTGATTGATTGATTGATTGATTGATTGATTGATTGATTGATTGATTGATTGATTGATTGATTGATGCTTTGGGTCTCATGTGGTTTGACATTTAAAGGCTTTCAAATTGAAACTTTTATTTGTACGATATGAAAATCTGCAATGTTGAAAAAAACAGCACTGTACGTTGTATTTGCATAGCAGACATTACACAACTGGCGTGAAGTCTAACACAGTTCTGTTTTAATTGGACTAACAAGGCTGTAAAGTATATAAACAGAGGTTAAACGAAAACTGAAACATTTTAAGATGCATGCTGAAGTTTGAGCTAAAGAAATTGTATTAAACTTTTATTTAAAAAAAAAAAAAGAAAAGCAGGAGAAATTTTTATCAAACTGTTTGCTGTGAGGCCTTTCAGCCTTGAAATGAACTCAAGTTGTGTCGAGAGAATAAAGACCACAATCGACAATAAGTTTTCATTCAACAATCAAGGTCTCAGCAGTAAAAGACCTCCACATATATTACAGACCACAAGGTTGCTGATACTGGTTGTAGTTTTTAAATGTAGACAGCTTGCACTGAAACACTGATTGTGTCGGGATACTTCACAGCAGAACACAGAATATGTCACAGGAAATATGAGCAGCTTCCAATCTGTATTTTTCCCATGATCCTTATCTTTATTGGCTCATTATTTCAGCAAACCCAGCAGTGCTGATCTGTGGCATTTATCCAGGCAAGCAGAAACATCCAATTAGTTTGTGCTTATCTCATCACAGATATGGAAGAGTAATAAAAATTAAGTAAAACAGTGACATTGGAAATAGTCATAGTTAAATTGGGTTACTGGTAAAAAATGTATAATGTATAAAATGAATTATGTTGGAACAGATATATCAGATGTGGGATTTCAAGCAGTAGTCCTTATAGAATTTTCTTTAAGGAAAGTGCTTGATATTGGTATGAAAACTCATATTTTTGCTTGACTTGAAAACGATAGTCATATCTTTAATGACTTGCAAACTTATTAGGTGAAAAAAAGGCTACTGGTAATTCTTCTTGGTTCTTGAAGACATTTTTCTGGCCTGCAGCTGGTTTGCAGATCACTCCCCTTTTCGTCCTCCTGGGGGTCTTTAGTGTCTTTGTTGAACTGGTTTGCATGTGAGATGTTTTGGTCACATGCCTGAGGGTGTGAATTTTTATGAAACTGTCACTGTCACCAGTTGACAGTTTCTGTCACCAGTTTAACAAAGACGCTAACAACCCTCTGGAGGAAGGAGGAAGAAGAAGGAGCTGATCTGTAATCCAGCTCACTCACTGCACCTTAAAAACTGGAAAATGCAGTTTTTGTTTTGAAGAGATGAAGCTTTTTGGATGAGAAGCAAAAAATCTTCAATAATCAAGAAAAAGAAATCTAGTTCCTTGTTTAAATTTACTAGGATTTCAATAACCTGAATGACTCAAAACCCTTCAATGGCAGAACAGCTTTTACATTATTTTGCTCACATTAGGAACAAAATGATCATGACTCAAAATACAATTAAGTTCTATTCTATTCTATTCTATTCTATTCTATTCTATTCTATTCTATTCTATTCTATTCTATTCTATTCTATTCTATTCTATATTAAAAATGTTTTAATCCAGTCCTAGCCACAAGTCTGCATTTTTTAGTTGTTTCATTGTTGATTATCTGATCGGCATGTTCTCAAATTTGGCCAAATCACCCATTAATTCAAATCAGGTGTGATGGAGCAGAAAAACATTTAAAACATACAGTAAGCAGCCTTAAAGGGGTTGAAAACCATTGTTTATGTAGGAGGCAGTGTTAAATCAAATTTGTACCAGTTTCTCTGCAATCAGCTGAATGTCCCCCAGAGTTTAGAGATCATGTGTACTGTGAACACTGATTGCTCCAGTGTAGTTGTATTTTAAAAACATAAAAACATTAAAGCACAGCTGATCCATAATATACAAGTATGTGCAATTTGTTCATGTGGAATTTGGAATGTCTGCTAAAAACTAAGATCATGGAAATGTGTGAAAACTTTTTATTCTCAGTAGGAAGAATTTTATTGAGACTGAAGTCAGAGAAGGCAGTTTAACATCTACTTTAAAGGTGATTAAAGGTAACCCCCCCTCCCAAAAAAAAAAAAAATATATGAAAAGTGTGCAAATTAACTTTAAATAAAGGTCTTCAGTAATATGTTGCAGATTTATGTAAAAGAAACTAACAAATGAGCATCTGTCCAACACTCCTTTAAGGTTATTTGTTTCTCAACAATACTGGCCTGATATCTCGTGGGTCACTGCTTCTATTTGGACCCCTGTTTCTGCAAAGAACATGTTTTAGATTGTGTTTCAGTTGGACATTTTGCACGCATCGGGTAACAAATGAACTCATATTAATAAATCTTGCTGGCTGGATAGGTGGCATAAAAAATGTTATTCACACTATATGGTTTTGAATTCACTGAAAACACATTTTTATGCTTCTATTACCCCAAACATGCCTGCTGTGTTGTTTTATTGGGCCCTGAATGCTGCCAAAATGTGTGTGACCGACAGCTCAATAAAGTGTCTGACTGAATCCTGTGTAAACACAGACGCTAATCCAAAACTGATGCTGCACTGTACTCAGACTTTAGAACAGAAGATCCATATCATGCGTTTTCTGAATGTCTTAGTTTTTGCACATTCTGAATTCTTCTTATAGGTAGGTACAGGTTTTCTACTCTTGCTGAATGTCATTTATATTTTAAGTTGAGAAAAATATTCCTCCAGTGAAATTCATACAGTCTTGGTAAAAAAAAGATACAGTAACTTTTATTTTCTGGAACAAGTCATACAGAAGTCTTATTTTTAATGAAAGTTGCTAAAATTATGTGAAACCAATTAAGAAGAATGACATGTCTTGTTATTTTATATAAAAAAAGTTTACAAAGCAAGTAACTCAAAATTTTAATAGACTGTTAAACAAATTTTGCAGAAATAAAACAAAGTAATCAAGTTAAATCAAGATATTGCGTCACTTCTATTTATTGGGAGTTTGGGGGTATTTTGCTGCTGTGCTATGAAGCGTTGACCTTTTGCATCACCCAAGTTTCAGTTGCTGGACAGATGGCCTAACATTTGACTTTAGAAAACACTCTATATCACAAGCTGACACTTGGTATGAGATGTTGGTGCTAATAGTTTTACTAAACGTGCAACTTTTGGCCCAACATGTTGGATTTGTCTGCCTAAAGTACACAAAATAATACGTAGGTCAAAAACTTTGACAGCCATTTTGCATTTCTCTCAGCAGTACATGCCTCAAGATAAACTTGCTGAGGAATCAAGTCCACTGAGAAGTTATAAAAGTCTTGAATATTTTATGTTGTGAATAACGTTTCTCATCATCTAAAGATCTACTCTGACTTTTTGGAAATGACCTTTTAACTTTTTTCAAACTGATGTAAAGTCAGAATTGCTCCTTTAAAATTGTTGTAAGAAACCAGTCAACATTTCCTAATTATCAATTAATCAAGGAAAAAGTTGACACCCTGTCCAGAAAAGCCTTTCGTTTTAACTGAATGCAACGAAAAATGTGATAAAAAGTGTTAATTGTTTGATAGAATTATAAACTCAATTAACATTAATATACAGCTCTTGTCCCAAATAATATTCTAAGTAAAAGCAGAACACACAAACACTTCAAATTAAAGCAAAAACATTGCAGTTGCACAGACTATGAATGTAAATTTCTAAACAGTCTCTATAGTATCTAATTAATGCAAAACGTCATCATGTTTTAAAACTGAAATGTACAGAATTTCTAATGAAAATCTATCATTTTGATCCTGAATTCAAGTTGTCCATACAATTGACACTTAAACATTTTTCATATTTGCAAAAAAATAATCATCTGAAATGTATATATTGTTTTTTGCATTTGTTTGTTCAGTCAATTGCAAAACGACGTAGACAACCTATTCCCCAAATTAGTTAAACTTCCTGTGTTCTTCCCATCATAAAGTCCATTTTTTATTGAATCGGGGGCCTTTTAGCCTCAGTGGGAAGTAGCCGCAGTGAGATGTCTGTGATCTCATCATTTTATTGTATCAAAACAATTTCCTAAAAAACATTTTGTTTTTTGTTGCAACACAACCAGGGTTTTTTAACAGTGCCAGAACAGCTCTTACACAGCTCAAATTATTTATTACATCCAAACATGAGAATATGAGCTAATTTAGGAAACGCTCTGTGTTAAAAACATCTATAATTTATGCAGCACAAAGCTGCAGAACAGGAATCTTGTAGAGAACAGGCTGTACAAACAAACATATTATATACCTTGGTAAAATGATGGTTGATTTCATTTGCATGAGGGACCCTGTGGATACGTTCTAACATTCTGCACAGCAGCAGCAGAGCAGATGGAACAGAAGGAGCATCCTGTGAGGACCGAGTCCATGTTAAGTGGTACCCAGCAGGCTGGAAAAGTCTACAGTCTGTGATTGCTTCACTTAGACAGTGGAATAAGTTACAGCTTCCACTGACCAGAGGTGACAGTGAAAATAACCACACTGCCTCATTCTGATGACATCCACCCCAAATTCCTCAATAGACACACTCACACACACAATTCTACACATTTGTGCTTTGCCCACATACCTTCTAGGCATTGGCTATTTAAACATCAGGGCTGTGGATCCAGATTCTTATTACCTAAGGAGGGCCAAGCAGCTGCCAGCCTCTTGAATTCATTAAATATCCCTATATCTGGTGTTTGTTTAGACTGTGACACAGGGCAGTGGTGATTCGAGCTGTGCTCAGACTCACACACAATATGCTGTTTACATTATAGAGAATTTTAATAGGATGGAAGCAAGCACCTGCTGACGCATTTCAAACAATACTTTAATTCAGAACGTCCTAATTATGAGCCAAATATTCAGAGTTAACTGTTGCAGAAACAAACACTAGCAACAATTGCTTGTGCATTGTGTGGTTGACAGCACAAGTCTACATTTCTAGTTGAAAAGCACATCATGAACATCTTTCTTTACAACAATAACAAAATGTTGACACAAATATCTGCATCCTTGACTTTTCATTTTTAAGTATAAGCTGAACCTGTAACAAATAATAACCAAGATGAGCCAAGCGGTCATGTGCTGCACGTCAAGAGGCCACTCGAATGAACCCTCAGTGTCCTAAATGTCCATGTCCTACCTAGACGACACCTTCTGATTCAGATAATAAGCTTTAGCATCTCAGCTAACGCACACAAAGGGTTATAACTATAATGGGAATGTTGTGTGTATTAATTGTAAAACATTTTGCAACCTTCAAGCAAGATACTATATTTGGTACTTCTTAAAGTTAAATTCAGGTAATTTTCCCAGTAACTTCTTATTTCAGAATCTCCTAATGTTTGACTCCATGTGACTAATTTCTCCACTTGAATGTAATTCAATGTCAATAGTACCTTTTATCACACAATGAAGAAGGTCCAGCATGATTCATTTATGTGAATATTATAAGAAAAGGGCTGAGGTGCTTGAAATACTGTACAGCTGTGCAAGATGAAGACTTCAAGGAAACAGCAGTCAAGTCTAACAGAACTGTGGGACTTCAAAAGCTTCATTATTTATACTTCAGAAACTGAGATGTACAGTACAGTGTGGCTTTTTCATGATTTTAAATTACTCATTTGAATTATTTATTTGGTCTTTGGTCTCAGTTATTGCTTTGGAAAAGAAAGGATAACTAAATCCTAATTAAATAAATGAATAAACAGAAAAACACAGTTCATTCAGTTTGTGAGTAAACCAGGAGTCACATCTGGGCCACTTGCTCTTGACTCCTACGGCCTGCACACTTAAAGCTGATATCCCTGATTTCAAATTGCCTAGCTTAGACTGTCAACAAAGTCACAGAACTCTCACTCCCTCCCGTCAGGTAGAATTCCTAAGCCACGCCCCCCAGGTTTGGAAACACGCGTAGCCCCAGAAGACGACAGAGTGCAAGACACTGGTCAGCAGTTTATTCAAGTACCGTAACATGGCGGAATCACCGATAAGTAAAAACAATATGACAACGAGCAACTGACATTAATTGTTACTTTGTCCTGAACCTGACGCGGAACCAGCCGGCGGCTGTTTTTCCTGTTGTGACATGGTAGAGCGGTGAACACTCCCAGCAGTGGTGTGCTGCAGTAATATGTTTCAGTTTTTTAGGAGCACAGAAGCCAAATAAACGGAAGTCCGTATGACTGGAGAGACTGTCCAATCATTCCTTTCAGACCGAACCATTTGATTGTTTGATGTTTTTGACAAATACGGGAGAACTACTTAATTTTTTTTTCGTCTTTTTTTTAATCTTCACAACATATTTTTCTCCATGCTGTGTTAAAACGTTTTTAATGGGCATGAAAAAAATGTGTTAAGCTAATTTGTTATGCAAATTAAGTATAGCAGCTTTAAAAAATACATATCTTAATGTTTCGTTTCTCTGAGTCACACAAGGGCATTCCATTTGAAATGAACAGGTGGTCATACCTGGAATAATGAGGTATGTAAAAGAAGAACTGACATTTACCAGGTCATCATGGTCAACATTGTGCTTTGATCAGGCGTGTTGCAGGCACGAGTCAGCTAAAAGGTAGTGAGCACACAAATACATAAAAAGCCTTTAACTTATCAGTTTTAGGACAGTGACAATGTGTTAAATAGATAGATGTTAAGTTTTAACATCCACAAATTCCCAAACTACAAAATATCAAATATATTTTATTAATGTTGCAATAAAACATTTCTCACTCTGAAATTATTTTTGTTGCAAATTGTTGCCATTTATAAACTTAACTGGACTGACTGTTAAAACTTCAAAGGCAGGTTGTTGATCTGTTCCACATTGTTCTGTATTTGAAGAAAGTGCATGAGAAAAAAAAATATGGGAGTGAAAAGTAAACAAATTCTGACTGAACTGAAAGTTCTACAATCTTCAGTGAAAATGTAAATCAACCAAGTCTAAATAGTAACACCTAGAGCAAAAATATCTTAATCTTCATAGACTTAATTAAAATTTAACTTGTGTGAATGAAGCCTGAAATCAGTACTATCTATAATATAAAACATAAATATTGTATGCTGAGGGCAAAGATAAGAGCAGGTGGGATTTATCATAACATCTTAGTTTTTACTGAAACAGGTTTTTTTGTTAGTCACAATAAATACTGTAGATTTAAACAAATCAAATATGCAACAATATGGACATTTGATCCTGTTATTTTGTATTAACCTTTTCATTTGATTACATTATTTCTCCCAGTCTGTAGTTGTGACAGTAAATGAACAGCCAAATTTATGCCCCAAAAGGAAAGTAATTGATGAAAGCAATACCTTCTTGATCAGCTTAGAATCCAGGGAAAATAATTCTTCTCTAGGTAGTCTTGAAGCATTTTTGCGGCATTGTAAAGTGAATTATTCTGTTTAAAAAGACCACTGACATCAAAGAATATAGTTTCTATGCCCTAATATAAAGGACAAATAACAATGTTTAGGAAATTAAACATGTCAAAGTAACAACTATCACATTGGTCCTTTCAGTTTGTCTTCCTGTTAGTACACTGCCGTGGCTGAGATTCCACAGGGCAGCTTAGGTATGTGTATGACACCGGGCTCATACTGCCTACGGAACGGCTTTGGTCCGGATTCGGTGCGTTTTTTCCGCAAGCTACCACTCACATCTGCTCCAGATAGGGAGTGCAGCCAGCTCCGGTGCTGGGTGAGGAAACAGCACTCGCAAGAACAGAAGTTCATGTGGGTTATCGTTTTGTCGGGACTTCACGCTTCATTATTTAGGAAGTTCCTAGTAAACAATAGCCGTATTCGGTTGTGTGGGCTATACAACAAACAAAACTTTATTTATAAAGCGCTTTTCAAACAAAGTTTATCAAAGTGCTTTACAGATTTAAAATGACCCCACAACCCCCCAACCCCCCCCTTTACTTAAAAAGTAAAACCCCCATCCCAACCCAACCCATCGACCATATACACACACACACACACTTAAAAGCTACAAAAACAGCGGGCTGAGCACAGATGAGCCAGGAAATGCCATCATAGGAGCCATACAACTGCTTTCTCTTGTTTGTGTGATGTAATGTTTACATTTCCTATTAGCGTGTGTGCTGTATAAAAAGAAGAGTCAAGTTACAATTGTTTGTACACTCGTTTATTTTGAAAAAACACCGGATATTCAAGCCGCACTTCCTGTATAGCTCGTCAGATTTCATCAAACTTGACGAGGATCCTCTCCGGCGTCCGGAAAAAATAGAATTTTGCGGATTCTTTCCGTTGTGCCGTACGGCCCCCGTAACCAGACCCGCACCGCGCGGAGCTACTGTGAGCCTTCAAAAGGGATTTTAATCTTACGGAATACTTGCGGGGGCCGCACCGGACCGGATCTGGATGCAGTGTGAGCCCGGGGTGAGTCTTAGATTGCTGAGAGTTCAGCTGCAGGAAACATTTCACATGATCTGCAGTAATAAAGATGTTTCAAATCATGCTGATTTGGATCTTGTTAAAGTTGGTTAAATAGTCCTGCTGCCCATTTTACTTTCATCCAGTTTAAACAGACAATCTTATCTCACTGTCTAATAGGTTCGGTATTTTGCCAGGTACAATTTCAACAAGACACTTAATTTTTAAGTGATTTTGTAGCTTTACAAGGAAACTAGAAATCAGGTTTAAATAGAATGAAGAAATGCATCCAAATGAAATGTCTTGATCAAATCTGTATGCTAACTGTTTGGCTGTTGTCAGAGCTTACCGTGTAAAAATAAATCTCACTGTAGAGAACATGTATATTCATCCTGACCTTTGAGATTAAAAGGTCTAAGCTCAACAGAAAATATTTCATAATCTCTGGTTTGAGAATTTCTCAACAGAAAAGTATAGAAATATAACACCTACCCTAACTTCTACTATAAGTTTAACTGTACACAAGTTGACGCTTTAATATTCAAGAGCTCATTAAGGAGAGAGATTAACTCACATTTGTTGCCTCCGATGAATGTACTGTATCATCTCTGGTTGATAAACTTTTGACAAGAAGCCACCATGTTGTGTGAGTAAACACATTTACATAATGATATACAACAGGAAACTGAGGGAGATAAGGGTGTGAGATGTAAAAATATAAACTCAGAAGCCAAACACCAGATGTCGTATAGTACATGGCTTCATGACTTTCAGAATGCTCACTCAGTTTTCTTATGAATGAGTTAGGCTGTCTCTTCAACACTGAATTTCTAATGCAATGTTGAACAAAGTAACAAGAACATTTGAGTTAAAGGTGGTCTAGAACTGAGGAGACTTATATAAATCTGAACTAATAAAAACGGTGTCCGTTAGAATAACAGAAGTCTGTTAGCACCAGCTGTTGCTTTGGGCACACAAGATAACTTGATATAAATCAACAAATTCGATAGTTAGAGGGTGCAAAAAAAACATGACAAACACTTTACTCCTCATTTACACTGGACGCATCAGAGATGCAAATCGTTTTGCTCCCGAAATCAGCCGCACGTCCTTTCCCACCGGGAGCATTTCATCCAGCTTGTCCCGGGAGATGTGATTTCTTCAGTACACACAACACCAACAGGGAGAAAGTCGACAACATGTAACATGTATCTAGAAGGTACGTGGCTTGTTTTCACACCACCTATGGACTTCAAACCCGTCACAGGTACTGCGTTTTTCATAGTTTCCCAAACACCAATCTGAACATGTCCTTTTATTTTGAAACTTCCAGGTAGTTTACTTTTCACGAAAGTCTGATTTCCTGTCTGGTTCAAATTAAACTGCTGAGCTTGACGTGTTTTAGAAGTGTAGTGAGTAAAAAATAGAACTGCTGTGTAAAGACTACGACTCTACGCTTCTGAGACGCGTCTGATTCGTGTTGCTTCACGCCTGGTGGAAACTGTCTCATTGACTTTAATGGCGGCTGACAGCCGCGTATTACACTTCACTAACGTTACGCATCTGTTACACGTCCAGTGGAAAGGAAGGGTTAGTATGAAAACCTCTTGTAATATGTTTGAGTCTGTGTTGTATGTTGCAAGAGGATAGTAATTGTTTCTACATGACAACACATAATGACATTATTTGGGTTACAGAGTTTGGTTTGTGTTCAGGTTAAGGCTGAGTGAAAAGCCAACTCTCATCTTCTGCTCTGTTATAAGTCGATTTCATGCTATTTTATCTCTTTTAAAGATATTAGCAAGACTGTATCTAAAAAAAAGTTATAATTGTATTACATTTGTTAGGTCACAGGGAGGCTAAAAGGCCCATGCAGTGCATGGTGGTCTGAGTCCTGTGTGAAAGCAGGCAGGTGGTGAACAACAGCTGGCTACCGATGCTGTTCTGCTCCAGTCAGAACCGTCCTGATCCAAAAAGTCCCAGCAGCCCTTTCAGTCTGTCTGACCACCAACCTGGGAGTTTAATAAATGATGTAAACTGTACAGCTTCCCTGCCTCACTTTTCATTGCTGAAACGTCAATGTCTTACCACAGTGAGGTCAATAGATTCAAGTCCCTGGTATAAAATCAAAATACCAGTAAGACATGACTTCCTCTCAAGACAAAACACTTGGAGAATGAAAAAAGTCTATTAGGTCGCAGGAATTGTTGTTTCGCCTCTGTTCAGTCTGACTTTGCAGGCCTCATTAAATTACTTTCTGTTGACACGGTTAGTTAATATTCCACACACCACTGCACAGCCAGGACAGAATGTGTGAAAGTCTGAATTGGATTGATCAGTTCCTCATTACACAGATCGGAGCGTCAGCTGTAGGTAATGTTTCTGATAGAAAGTGCTTTAGCGGGTGGCACATCCGACCACAGGCAGCATTGTATGAGGACATCCCCCAAGGGCATCCTCCCAGGCAATTTAAAAGTGCATCTAATTCCCATCTTATTACTGATCCACACAGCATGACTAAAAATCACTGACACCAAACCCACCAACCAGCTGTTTATAATACCACCTCAGTGTTCTGATTGACCATTTCTACTGTGGGTGCCTGTGGAAACACTCTGCTTCCTCTTCACAACACTAACAGAATCCCCAGTTGATGCTCTGACATGACCATCTGTTATGGTGTAATATGCGGGAGCAGTAATTCTGAAATGAGAGCTGGAAGCACTCACACCTCTTAAAAGTCATCCAAATTCAAGGCAATTTATTTATTCAGCCATTCATCACAAGTTTGTCTCCGAAGCTTTTAACCTGAGTACACCTAATCAAGAGTCGCTGGACTAAGCATATATCGTTGCTCTTGAAAAGTGTCGTTGAAATACACGCCATACACAAAATATACTGATGAAATGTAACACATGAGTTAAATACAAAAGTACTTTGGATTATGACAAATTATGAGCATCAACTTTGGAGACGACACCTAAGAGTGACAGTACAAGCAGCCTGAAATGTTCCACACAGGCAGTTACTCTGTTAGTGGCCTGCTGTACTACAAAAAGCTTTTAGCCAAATAAAATAAAATATCCTATTGTTAGTCAAATGGAAACATACCTGGAATAAAATAAAAACTCAAGTTTCTGTATCCCAATTTTATAATATGTTTAAAAACTATTTATAATTATTTTAAAGGCAACAGAACATGAATGGGTGAACTGCGTTGTCACCTAAAGAGGAAAGACATGAGGATCTTTAATAAATGTGGACCACATCCAACTTTTATAAAAGCTTTTCTGGAAGGTTTGGATTTGGAACATTTGGATCAGATGTGACATTTTCAAATGATAAATTAAAGCATACAGCAAAGAAATTCAAACTCAAAAGCCCAGATTGTTGATTCCAGTCAGAACATTAAAATAAAAACATCCATCTGAAACCACAAAATTTAATTTGGCAGCATCTTCAAACAGATTCAGGCAAATCTTTGAGTTTGACTGTTGGGACTGAGTTGATCGTCACGCTATGCTTCAATCAGTCCACTATACTGAATTATAACTGCTAGTCCTACAGGCCAAATCAGGTAGCGTTTCAAAAAAACAAGCTGTTCAAGGCTTTCAAAGCTTCAAATAATACAATCAAATAAATGCTGGCAAGCACATTCAAGTCTGTGCAGCATACATGTTGGGAACATGTTTACATTTGCAGTTTAAATTAAGGTTTTCAGAGCTCAATTTCAAAATGTATCTACATAAAACCTCTGACTGAAACTGCATTAAGGTTTAACCAATCAGTTTACAAGAGCGCACCATCTCTTAGGTCAGGGAGAGTTTGATCTGTCAGGCTGTCTGAAACTGACAACGATCAAAAATAAGACTTTCAATACTTTGAATTTATACAGAAGGTCAATCCATTTTACCTTGAATCAACTTGTTTTATTTTTTCTTCGTGACTTCATCTGTTTTGTTGATTTCAGTATCTGACATGTCAGATTTGTTGGGAAACTCATTTCATTCCATTTATTGGTTATTTTAAAACAACTTCTTTGAATGAGTCAAACTGGTTCAAATGCAATTTAAAAATGTCTTTCAGTAAAAAGTAACAAATCAAACAGTATTTATTTTCATCTTCCTGATTGTGAAGATGATCAGTCAAAGTCAGTCATTTGTTTCCAGGTTAGTTTGAAATCTCTTCATTTCCAATTAAATTAGGATAAAAACCATAATAACTAACATAAGATCATAATTGGAGTAAACCTCGTCCAAACTTCCAGAACTACTAACCAAGTACAAAACAACATCTATAATAAATAATAAATATTCCTCCTGCGAGATAAAATACAATTTAAAAAAAAAAAAAAAAAAAATAAAGACATATCCGACACAATGTTTCATATTCTCTCATGTTATTGCTCATTTTCAGCGTTTGTTTAATATCCACTCTATTTCAACACCCCAGTACAATAACAGATAAAAAGGGTGCACACACTTTGTTTTAAGACTCTGAGTTGCCTTTTTCAAACTGTACCAGAGGCCAGAGCGGTCAACTTGGTGTCTGTGCCTTCAATTGCACCAGCCATTGATTAAAGAAAGGTCGCTTCACTAATGAAAAGAAGTTTGCCCCTTTCTTCATCCATCACTGTCTTCCGCAACATCCTTTCTTTTATTTGAAATTCTTTTCCTCTGTGCAAACTCTTCACTCCCCACCCCCCTCATCACCCCCACCAACCCTTTGATTAGCATGGAGCAAAATGTGACACAAGAGGTGGTCATGTCAATGTTATCAGTATGCAACAGACGACAGCTTTCAGGCAGGCCATGACTGACTCTCAGCTGCTGCCCATGTGGATAATCACCCACCCTCCAAATTAAGAAGACCCCACTTCAAAAAAAATAAATAAATGTCAACAGAAAACACATGGGGGGTGTTCAACTTGCATGTTGGAGAACTTGGCTGCACTCTTGAATTGGTCATGATGATGTAACGTTAGCAGACGCCACGACCAGCGAACATTAAACTTTGATTAGAGAGAACGAGATAAAAAATAAAACAGCTTCAAGAAACAATAAGAAGTCCAGTCTTTGATTCACTTTATTAGAGTCACCAACTCCTGGATAAATAAGAAGTAACACCAACATACAGAATAATGTCAAAGCCTTTTTAGCCAGATATCATATTAGAGTTAATCTTTTGCATTAGTAGTTGAATTCTTTTCCTCTTAAGGAGGAACTTAAAGCTCAGAGCACTAAGCAAACCAGAGCAGATTCATCTCCACAGTGTAGACGTTAGCTTTAGCTCCTCATTCACTCTCACTCACACACACATACCAATTCTTGAATTAAGCTTCATTACAATAAAAAAAAGAAAAGGCCGTGCTAAGGGAGTTCTACTAATTACAAGGTAGTTCCACTGATTAAAGACAATGAAAAAAAAGAGAGGAAAAATATCTGAGGCTTTGCTTCTGGGAGTTGGTCAGAATAAAATAAACGTTGAAAGAAAACGTAATAAGAACTAAAGTGTTTGTTTTTTTTACAAACTTTCCTCTCAGTGGGGTTAACTTTTATTATGGTCAGCTGAAATTCGGACTTTTGTTCTGTTTTTCCTTCAAAATATTTTTAGGCTCTGTACAACAGTGCTGACAACAAACTGTGTGTTATTCAGAAACAGTGGAAGGATTACAAACCGCTCCCTGCTGTCACTGCTGAATCCCAACGTGTTAACCTTTGTTGGAACATGGAAACCAATTAAACACTGTGGGTGATGCTGTAGGCCGCCACACCTGTTTATTTGTGGTTGCTTCAGTTACATGTAGACAGCTTCTCCGATCATCTGTCTGCCTTGTCCAGGGTACATTACTGTCTCCAAATGAGTGTTCTTTACCCCTCAGATACAGGTGGACTGCTGGGTCCTGACTTAAAGAGCTTGCTGTCTTGTGTTGAATCAGATGTGTTTGTATAGCAGTTGTTTGGTCTCCATAAAAAAGTCTGTGTACATCTTCCTACATTGAATAACACACAGCTTGTGTTTGGGTGTTTTGTTTTCAAGGTGAACCAGTTTTGTGGGTTTTATAAAAAAAGAAAATACAGTTTCTCAGTTTCTCAAACATTCTAACCACATATAGAAGAGCAATATTGTTGGGCCTGCTTTTCTTCTATTTTCTGTTGGATGGAGTGGTGTTTTTTTCTAGATTCCTGAGCCAATTTGATGAGGACCCAATTGGATTTCACCACAGGCTATAAGTGATTTATATGTTGGGGTTTGGATAGTCTATAGAATCAAACATCTTGCCTTAGGAGAACTTTGTGCACCTCCTCAGTTAATATATTCTGTGAAGGCTTCATCTTCTTGGTTTCAGAAGATGATTCATCTATCAGCACCATGAGCGGGGGGGGGTTAGGGTGTGCTCTTTTGTGTTCTGTGGTCAGCCTTCTACTATATCCATGTCAATACAGAGCTTAGATTTATGTAAAAAAATACAATAAAATAATATAAAGTAATAAATAGAAGTAGGATGCCAAGGTGTATCTCATAGGTTTATAAAACACGAGTTAAACAGCAGCGATTTACTTCTACAGATTCACCTGTTAACCTGTTAAATGAAAACAGTTGTTTACCAACCCTCTTCATGTCAGGTTCTGGGGTTTTGTTTGTTTTATTCCACATTGTAGCTTTTGGTTTTTCTGTAGTTGTGTTTCTTTTCCAGTCTTCTGTTTTCACTCTGTGTTTTATATTAGTTTAGTCTTATTCAGTTCTCCTCCCGTATCTAAGTTCATGTTTGATGTCATGGTCACTGTCATGTAGTTTCAGGTTCTCTTTTATTTCAGTAATATTTTGGCTTCCTGTTCTCCTGCATGTGTCTTAGGTCCCTTGATTGTGTTATGTCATTTCCTGTTCCTGTTCCTCCACCCCCAGGTGTGTCTTGTTACTGTGATTAGTTCCTGTGTTTGTTTCTCCCCATGTCCTCAGATGTTTTGAGTTTGTTATCAGCTATGATTTTGTATTTAAGTTCAAGTGTTTGTCAGTCAGTGTCGGTTTGTTTCTCTGTCAGCACCGTACCCATTCCTTGTCTTAGCTCTCAGTCGTGACCCTCTGTCTCTCGTTATTCTTAGCACCCCAGCCTTAGCCGATGTCTTAGCCCCGCCTCTGTGATTAGCTTGGTTCTGTTCCTTCCCTCCGTTACCCTCCTGGATTATTGGATTGCTTTTGTGTTGTTTTACCCGTTGGACTCCTCACCCCTCATGTAAGTTTATTTTGCTGCCCCGTCAGCATTTTACTTTCTTCATTAAAACCTTCTTTTGTTCCTATTCCCGTTCAGTTGTGTTTTCCCTCCCACACTCACTGCACCTGGGTCCAGCATTACAACCTCAAAACGTGACACTTCAGACAATAAATATGATAATCTTCATCCTCTGAGGCGCCTGTTTACATTTTCTTTTTAACAAATTGATATAATAGAATGGTTACAGCAAGTTTCATTTCTGCAAAACCAGAAAATGTTGCAGCAGAAGAGACACTTCATTCTTTTAGATTTTAATGTATTCATTTCAATCAGGAGAATCGTTCCATATGACACAGAGTCCAACAGAGAGACCTTGGTACTGGTGCAGCTCGTGTTCTGATTCTGATTGAGAGTTTTGAATTAGAGTTTCATCGTTGTGTTTTTGAATAATCACTGTGAGGAGGCAGACAGACATCCACAACATTCTGAGCGAAAAACAGGGTTTTTAAGACGTAGTCAAGGACTTCTGCCCTCCTCCGAGATCCCCTGAGCATTCGGACTAAACTAATTCTTTCATTAAGTGTTTACACTCTGACCTGAAGCTGCAACAATAAACAGCAAATTTACTTTAAATTGATCCATTTGGAATCTGGCCAAGAAGTGTTTAGCATTTTGTCTTGAGTTTGTAACTTTATTTGAGGAATATGAAGTTTTATTCACATTTGAGATGGAAAAAAAAATGTCAGTGAAAAGAGACATGATTTCAGAGCAAAACATCCTCCCTCATTGTGTCAGTGCATTGTTTCTGGATTCTTCCATTATTCATAAAGAAAAAATAAACTTGTTCATTTTAAATTTATGTGAACTGAGCTTCTTCAGAGCTTGTTCTTGTAACGTATAAGTAGTGAAACACTGGAAACATTCTGATGAAGTATTTCTGCTCAGTTTGGTTGGATGTTTTTTCACTCAAAATTAATAATGGAAACATAAATGAAAAGCTGCAGGAAGTATTTCATAGTCAGATATTAAATATGAGTTCTGTTGGATCATTTGACTGAAGTAATTATTCTATTTTGATTCGTGATATTTACTGAAACATCATGTAATAATATGAACTCTGAACACTGTGCTCCAATCTACGTACACGGAAGTTCAATGTTAAAAAACTAAAATAACACAATTTAAACTTTCAGGTTTATTTACCTGTTTTGTGTTATTTTTTATACAACGGACCAATGAATGAGTCTCATTGGAGTATCGTCTGTTATTGGAAACTCAATGGGTTTCTTCAAAATAAATACCATCTTTCTAAATTTTGTTTGCTGGCATGTTGCTAATGGTTTTTCTGTTTTGTATTATTTTTATTGATTGTTATGAACTAGATAAATTACTTTCTGGAGGTCCAAGCAAGAAAACAAACGTTTTGAATATTTGTCTCTTTAGATTTGAGTCACAATTTATGCAGAAATGTTTTGCTTTGATTTATATTTTGCATCTGGAGCAAATCCAGACCATGCACATTCTGTACTTTAATGTTTGGAGACATAATATGATCTTTTTTTATTGAATCTATATAGTGCATGTATGGATAATATTTTTTTTTTACTTTGATTTTTATTTTTAACTTTGCAGGATTAAACACTTTTCATGGTGGTATTGAATTTCAAAAAGGTCGTAGTGATTTTTAAGATATTTTTCAAAGTCACATAAAAAATAGGAAAATGAAGAGATGATCATACTATAAATATTCTGAATTTGGTTTAATGTTGTGTGGAATAAGCTGTCTGGATGCTAATGGTTCAAGATAACTCAGGTGGACAGCATTAAAATGCACATTTTGATTCCAATATTTGATGGGCACAAGATAAAACAATCTGAATACAGGGATGGAAGAATGACAAGGAGATGATGGCTGTTTTTCAAAGCCAGAGGAGAGAAGTGTGTGCACTGTGATGTGGATGCTGCATTAGCCTTCAACTTCCCTCTGCTGTTTGAGAGGTCACACGGCGTCACTCACACAAGATGAATGAGGATGATTGAGGGATGTAAGAAGAGTGATCAGAGGAGTGTTTGCAAACACGAGTACTAACCCTGACAACAACCAGTACTGTGTGTAACCATGCAATCACAGCTCTGTTCCAGTGGAAACACTCTGTTGTTCTACAGGTACTTGGGATTCTCTCAGACAAAGACAGGTTTTAATTTGACATTCTTCAGCAACTGATTCTCTACTTTACTGAGCAGCCGTGATAATGCTCGATTCGTTAGATACAACTTCACAGCTTTACTGCACAATTCAAGCAAGAAGCATGAAAAGAAAAAGAGAGAGGGGAAGTGCAGAGCAGACAGGAATAAAACAGATGGTGTTCAGTAAAATCTGTCTGTGAGAAGAGAACGTGTATTAATATCCAGAAACCTGTTTATTAGATTACGTGTTTTAAAAGAAAAAAATAATAAAGCCATGGAATTGTGCTATATTTTTGCCATCACTGCATTAAACTTTGTTAAAGGCAGAATATGCAGAAACAAAAGTGTACATTATTTTAGAATATAAAACCCTAAAACGTCACATTGGTTGAATTTACAGTTTTTTTGTGTGTGTATTTATTTTTCTAGTTTTCAAGCTATTTCTATAAAACATTTTTTTGTTGTTGTTTTTTTACATGTTATTATCCACTTTGGATAACAAAGTAAACAAAAGCATGTGATAAAAATTTAATTGAATGTTGTGCAAATGTAAAGGATGCAACATTTCAAACACTTGGGCTGATTCATTGTCATGCACTGATTAATCCTCTACAATGGCAACATTCTGCTTGATGTTTTAAACCCTTTTATTTCAATCTCAGTATCAACATTTTAAGAATATGCACAAACAACATAATAAATCAGATTAAGAGAAACCTGAAGGGAATGTACTTGTAGATATATGAAACAGGGAAGCAAAAGAGCATAAAATGTTTATAACATGACAAACTTTTCTGTCAGTAGAGAGTTCTGCAGTAAAAACATGCAGAGGAGAGATGTGACAGCATATTTTAATCACAGGGAAGAGGGTGAATAATCTGATGAGAACAAGGAAAAGGAACATTCACCATTTAAGATATCCACCAATGAATTCTCTCCATAAAAACATTTGACCATAACAGTCACTGAAATGTTTAGTTTCCAGTGCGTAATATTTAATATTAAGCTTTAAAACGTAACATTGAACTATAAATCCAATGAAAACAGATAACTTATTCACATAAAATGAGTCATTTAGTGGCATATTGGCTCCTTGAAATTGTATTTATAGTATTTTTATCTGATATCACTCATGACCTCCAAATTACAGGCAAAGTAAATTCTGGAAAGGTAAAAGTCAGAAAAACACGAATAAACAGTGTGTGGAAAATGTACATTAACAAAAGATTTTGGGATTAAAACAGTCTATGCCTATTTATAGAGCGCTCTATATCACAATGTGTCAGGAATTTAATTTCATGAAAGGCTCCAAATTAAAAGCAGAAAGACGAGAACTTTTCCACTTCCTGCTTCATCGAGGCAGATCAATCTACATGACCTGTTTGTCTTTTGGAGGCATTTCCTGATGTTCTGCTTCAACATGGTTGCTAACTATCTTCTTTATATTGCGTGGATTTTATTGTTTATATAAAATAATTACATAAGGAATTGTTCATCCTAAAGCATCTAATAAAAGTCACTATGTGCAGATTTTTGACTTTGTGTTGCTGCAGTGTGGCCACTCCCCAACAGAAAATGTCCATATCATTCAGTGATTTTGTCCTTGCTCATTTAAATCCAACAGCTGCCGTGACAAGCAACAGGAAAACACACCCCTTCCATGGATTTAAAAATAATAGAAAAATCTTTATAAAATATATATGTGGCCTGAAAGATTTGTAAGATGACAAGCAGATGGCCACCAAAATATGCCAATATCAGTGTGGTTTGAAGTAACAGCCACGAGGAAGCATCAGCAGCTTTTCATTTTAGATGTAATTATGATATGCAGAACAGTACAGCAAGCTGTCATATTGCTTTAAGTTGATTTTTCTCCTGTAATTTGAAGTAAAAATGAACTGGGTGGTAAAAATGTGAACATAACTGTTAATGTTGTGCATGACAGATGGGATTAAGGGACTCCCAGCAAGGAAATATTACAATAAAATACTAATAACTGCATGTATATTGTGGTGTGGAGAAGAGTAAATATATTTACATCCTGCATGCCAATACTTACTACAATAATAATCTCTGCAGGAGGGTTAAAACTTGCAATGAAACCAAGTTCTCAAATTGATATGAACAATACCAACAGCAGCATTGTCCATAGCACTCTGATATTCATACATCCTTCATGTCAACAAACAGAAGGCATCACATCACACCTGCCAGAAAACAACGAACACTGAGCCCCAACAAAGTGGGGTCATCCATAATGAATAACACAAACAGCATAAAGCTGCACCGTTCAGGATTTAACGTCTCAAAGACAAAAAGGTATCTGAAAAGCAAACAAGCATCAGCAGGGCGGTAACAAGACGAATGAATAAAGAAAGTCACATTAAAAAAAGTATTTCTTGGCTGACGTAGTTGTGACATATAAATAAATTCAAATAGAAAGTTTGAGATGAAAGATTTTGTCAGTTGTCTGTTAAGAACCACTAGTTGCCCAAATCCATCTGTTAAACTTTTAGTTCACAAAGAAATCATTTGAGAGTTTTATTTTGGGAACATTTTTAAATTGAAACATGTTTTGGTAGCGGTCAGCGGTAACTGCTGGTTTCAGGCTCAAGCTCATGAAGGTGAATCTGTTAATTAAAGTTATAATAATTAGCATCTCAGGTGTTTAAGTCAATTATTGGTGAGTTTGCAGAACCTTTACTCAGAGATATTTTAACAGATAAGTCTTAAAAACTGTAGAAAATTAATATGAATAATAGTATTTTTGAAAGATTAACATAACTAATTTAATTAAAAGATGAAACAGCTAAAAAGTTACCAAAACATGTTATTAAATGGAATCAGGAGAAAAGAGCGCTGTAATAAAAGGAATGGAGAAGAAAAACACAAGGAATGTGGAAAAAAGGGACTTTTGTTGAAGAAACTTGTAAAAATTCAAAGTAAGCAAAGAAAGAAAGTTAAGGAAAATAATTTTAGGGAAATAAAGGTGCAGTTTGAACTCATTAATTTTACAAAGATTTCAGGAGATTTCTGACATAAAAATTTGTTAAAATTCAAGTCCTTTTTTTTCTTTTAATTTGAAGTTGGGATTCAAAGTCCTACCGGTAGGTGGCGATAATGTGCCTTATTTTCCAAACAGTCAAAAAGATGAGAAGGTTTTTTTTGGACATCAGTGATATGATTCTAAAGATGGTCATCATGCAGTTGTTAATTACTTTCCTAAAATATACATTAATCCTGATAATAGAAAGTTATTGTGTCTGTTTCACAATATTTACACTGTTTGGAACAAACAAAATGTGAATAAGTAAGCATCTTATGTAAATATGATCGATAACTTTTACTGAAGATTTGCTTTACTGTTTTAATATATCTTATGTTGCCATTCTGAGATTTATCATCTTTAATGTTTCACTTTTGAGGAGTTCTTCTTCTTATAGAATATAGTGTTTGGTAATTCCTTCCACTAAATTAATATGACAAAAAGATTAGCTAAAATGCAACACTGTGTGTAGGAAAACTGCAACTTACAAGAGAATGTGTTGTACAATCTCATCTTCAGCACATTGTCCTGAAGCTTGTGAACATCAGAGGCTGGAGATGGTCTGCAGCTCTCAACCCACCACAGAGGAGGTGGGACATGTTGCTTAAGCTGGAATTCACCTTATTCTTCATCCTCCTTTTTTGTCGATGCCTCCAGGCTGTCCAGAGCCTGTTGTTGATCCTTCCTGCCACCCCCGCTGTGCTGCTGCCTTCCTAGCACAGCTCCACACTCCCAGTTCTTACTGCAAAGCGAGGACAACAAGAACAGAGAATATCAGATAAACTCAATGTTCTTTCTTACTTAATTATTGTTCATAAGCATTTAAATCATTCCTCTTACAAACTAGGATATTGTTTTAGAAATACGAGTCCATGTGAATTCAAGGGCCTAATCGGATTACAGGATAAGAGCGTACATCGACATGCTGATGCTCAGTGTATTGACTGGTTAAACTACCAGCAGACTGTATAAGATGTTCAACTGAACAAGCGTTCTGATTTACAGGTATTTTTATCAAAAAATTTTCTATCAACTTGTAGCTCTGCAAGCATACCAAACCAGCTTCTGACCTTTTATTCAGTCTCTCTTTCTTCTGCTGTGCAATGAGTCATGCCTTTTTGAATTTCTGCATTATATAAATTTGACAAGTGTGTGATATTCAGAGTGCTCTGTCAACGCTTGCTGTTAATGATGAATTATTGACCATTTATTCTATACAAAAAGCTTTTGAAGTGTAAAATTTTTGTATAATACAAATTAGATTTTGATGCACTCCACCTTATCCACAAGTTATTATGTGTAGAACATTGATTTTGGAAAGTCTTTTAAATGACATTTGAGATTAAATCAAATTTGCTGTAATATAATTTAACCTTGGTTCGCTTCTGTCTGAGCCACTCACGTAAGTCTGATGTCAGCAGGTAATTTTTTTTTAGGACAGAGTTTGGGTAGATGTCACCAAAGTTTCAGCTGGAAACAACTGGAAAGTGAGTCAGATATGTTTCAGAATTAAAATATCTGTGGCTAAAGTTGCAGCATGTAAAGTGGTGCATAATTCCACTCATTAGTTGGAACATCTGTTTGTCCCAGCCCACTACTTTCCTCCTCAAAGGAGCACTCAGATAATAAGCCTGTAATTAAACCTGGCTGTGATGGTTTTTAGTTTCCATGGAAGGAAACAGGAACAGCAGCAGAACTAATGTTCTATGTTGTGTAGAGTGAGCTTCAGATTAATGTGGTGGGTTGTAGTGACAGCTCTTCCTCAGCGTGGACCAAACCTCTTTTCTCGGTACACACAGACATGAAAGAGCTGTCTGATGTTCTGACCTGTGAGTTTACCTCCTGCTCGTCCTGAGCTATGCTCTCGTGTGCATCAGGGTTTGTGAGCTTTCAGTGAATCTGAAATCATGAAAACCCAACTGTACTGCACTTCCATCAACACCTGTGTTTGATTTTCTCTTGCTTTGATTTATATCTGCGACCTTTGCTGTCTGTGAAACATTGAGTGACATCTCGCTTGTTTAAAGTAAATGTGGCTTGACAGGAACCACAACTAACTTTAAATTCATCACAGACCTGCACACTAGAGCATCAGATGCCGCACATCATATACTGTTAAACCATACTAGTCTTCCACTTTCATAACATAACACAGATTTAATGATTAACTTTATTTGTTCAGTTAGTTGTGACAACACCCGTCCAATACTTGGAATAATTTGCTCAAAAAATGTTCATAAAAGTAAGAAAAGCAACAGATTCTCACACCTGAGATTCAGCAGTTGATTTTAAATTAGTTTAGTATCTTTTAAGTTTGAGTAGTTTCAGAAACAGAAAAAAAAGGTAAACACACCCAAAATGTGTCAGGTTGTCCGCTTAAATTCCAATTATTCCTCGGCATGACTGACTCACCTTATTTCTGAAGCAATGAGAGAGTGTGATGGTGAGCCGACCTATCAGAGGGCGACGTGACGTGAAAGGATGAAGTGCTTGTGGCCCTTCAAACCCTGTTAGGCCTAATAGCCAATTAGTGAGGTGAATGTCAGCTCATTGTTTTCAGGACTGTCACAGCAGCTGGAAAATACAGCACCTCTGCTCTGAAGAAGAACACAGAACAATGGGTTCCAGGTATGACATCTACTGGTACCCTGGATGCTGGAATCCACCAAACACAAGCCGATACTAACCAGCATTTAGAATAATCTACTCGATTTTTACATTTTAATTTATAACTTATTGATCATCATTTCTCAACTGATGAAATAGCTGCTTCTAAAATATGATATGATACAATATGATTCTTTCACCGGTGAGGACAGTTGTTGCTGTTTGGTAAATGAATTAACAAACAGTTATCCAAAGTTAATACAACTGATGAGGATCAAGAACACTGTTGGTAAGAAGAATCCCTCTATGAACTATTTTGTTTTTGTAGGAGTAAACATTTTCTGTGTTTATTTTTGCTTGTAAACTCCCAGATGGTTGTTTCTTTTTTCCAGTTTTATTTCATCGTCTCACGTCTTACAAACTGGACAAAAAGTGGCGTTGCAATTGCTATTTGAATAATCATTTTTGCCAAGGATAATTCCCAATGAGTGAAATGACTTGGAAGCATCGTGGGAGCATCCGTCAGAAGAGCTGGTCACTGAATGCAAATTAAATTAGCCTAAAATACATCCTGTATTCATTCCATTAGGAAGGAATTCTGTGTATTGCCCTTTCAGAATAAGAGGAGACAATAGTGTCCAACTGTTTATTCAAGCCGTGGTTGTCAGTGGTTTCACAGTAAAACTTTTTTAATGTGTTTTATTAATTAAGATTCGTGTAAATAATTATAAAGACACAAATATGGGTGCAAGAAAATCCCTTTATCTTTTTATGGAGCCACATGAAACGGCTTTTCCCAGATATCAAACGCTAACTGCTTTTTTTATGTTGTTTATTTTCAGCAAAGCTCTAGTTTCACCCTAACAAACACACACATCAGAGTTTAAGTGCTGTGTGTTTTTGTTTTGCGACCGTGTCTCTTAGTCCTCAATATTTCCTCTTCTGATCTTTCCTTGACCTCGTGACATTTTCCACTGAGGTTGAGAAAAATAGCTTTGTAAAGGATAGAGGAGGTAATTGTTCAGACTGTTCGACAGCAAGGCCGATATCTTTGTGAGGTTTCATTGTCTTAACCGTCATATGGACTTCAATCTGTGACGGTGTATAAAAGAGTTTTCTGTTAAGGCTTTTAGGGAAGTTCATGATGCACTCATCAAGCTCATCTTTCTTATGATTTGTCTTATGTTAAACTATTTTTATCCAAACATCTTTAAACTTTTTTTATTAGCCTGTCCTGTCCTGATATGTTTAGCCAACAAAATTGTGGGTCTCGTTATGTCAGGACAGATTTATTCTACCACAGCTGTTATATAGTGTGCTTTATTCCTAAGACACACCTGACTGTGTCTGGTTTCGGAGGCGGAGTGGACAGGAAGAGACAAAGACATTTAAAACAACAGCATATGGTAGTACAAGGGAGGGGGGACAATAAAGGGACAACAAAAACAGACTAAAACTAATATAAAACAAAATACAAATACATTTGTTGCTGTTAATCACAATCATAAGGATATTATATAGAATTCTAAGAGTTATTGATACAAAAATATTCAATTATACACAAAGGTTTGTTTGTTCATACGTATGCATGCATATGTACGTGTGTGTGTGTGTGTTAGTGTATGTGTGGGCGCTTTGTATGTATCAGTGTGTGTAGATTTGAGTCTCGTGCACTAGTGTCTCTATAAGCACATGCATGTTTGTGTGTCCGTGTTTACATCTTTAAACTTAAACAGAAACTTTAAATTTAAACATCATGTTTAAATCTGTTCTTGCATTAAAGCATTGTAGGTAGTTTGTTCATGAGAGATTATGGATTATTTCTTCTTCCTAATGATGCACTTTTCATGCCATGTGACATTTTGTTTTTTGAAGATTTTTTTTTGGTATTTACCAAAACCCACAACTGGATTTTCATGCACGTTCTGTTTATAGGCCACATTAAGCAATTATATAAACTTGGACACTTTTTTTATTTATTTATAAAGTTTGTCTTTGCATTGATTCACTCTGAGCTGCTCTGCAGGACACAAGACTGTGAAACATTTAATTAATCTTTTTTTGACTCATAATGATTTTTATCAGGTAGAATCGGTTCCTAAACCTGCAAAACTTCTCTTCCTTTACCAGCTTTTGTAAAATGGGTGATTGTTGTAAATGTCACAGTGAATTATCCTTGGGGTTATTAATAAATTACGAATCTTTGCTTACGCTGCAGCAAGATTCAAAGAGGAGATTAATAGAAGTTTAATGATCCCCACAGAGAAATTGGACATTGTGGCATTAACAGTTTCACTTTTGACATTTTCAGCAACAATCCCCAGCTGGCTTTGTATTATTCATACAAAACACATTTTAAAAAATTCCCATAAATCAGTGGACTGTGTGAATGGTAGTAAATCAATACTTATCACCTGTTAATATGCATATTAAACCAATTTTCTGTTGTTAAAATATCCCCCCCTCAGTAGATGGAAACCTTTTATTAAAACGCAGCCAATTCAGGACATTGAAATTGAGGGCCAGCCTCTTCACTCTGCATGCTAACTAGCTTATTGTGAATCAGGTTTGTAAGTGAATCCATGGGTGGTTGTTCCCTTAAAAGATCCATTTGAATTCAGAGCATCTCAAAGCGTGACCCTCAGATATATTTACAGCCTTGATAGCAATCAGACGGGATCCTTCGGGGTTGATGAAAAGGAGGAGAACACAGCGTGTGAGAACACATAAGGAAATGAGTCACTTACTGACTTCCATGCTTCCTACACACGAGACCATTACAGAGAATGTAAAGTAATGTGTTTACAGCATCAAATCTTGAACCTGGATGTAAAGCTTTCTGTTGATAAGAGAAATGTTTACTGACTGCTAAACAGCTGGGAGATATACGCCCGAAAATTGTCAAGGATAACTGATAAGAGGTGCATCCTGTGGTTCCGATCCTGATGAAAAACAGCCTGATCTGTTTTTATCCTTCAGAAGATATTTTCGAACAAAATTAAAAATAAGTCATTGAGCTTTTTTTCATCATTTAGTAATGCAGTCAGAAGTTGAGCATACAATGAAGTGTTTATAGAGTTCATAAACATAAGAAATTCTAAATAATTAATTGTGAGTTATTAGAAACAGTTTATCTTTCCAAAAATTAAATGGGAAAATATTTTCAGAAGATCAAATATGTTCAAAGCGAAAGAAAAAAGTTGCTTTACAAGCTATTATCATGATGTTAAGCCTTATTAACTTCAAACATGGAGAAAAATGGAAATATTTGTACATCAGCTTGATCAAAAACTCCATCTATCTGTTTCATAAGAGCTCCAGAAGTCACTCAAACTAGTTTAAACTTGATTTGCACAAATGAGGGTGACAAGAGGGGAGCAGTTTGGCTGCTGAGCAGGAGATGAGTGGTTCGATCTCAGACACCACCGTGTCACACATCAAAATATCAAGAAAACCAAAAACCCGTCCCCTGGGTGCTGAACGCGTGTCAGAGCACGTCTCCCCAGGACTGGGTCAAAGACAAAGACTTCCCCAAGAGGATACAGCAGTTATTTTTATTAGTAGTAGTAGTAGCAGTAGTAGTAGTATTAGTATTAGTATTGTTGTTGTTGTTGATTTAGAACAATAAGAAGTGTTTTACCTCTGAGGTTTTTTCACAGTAACAACACTGAATCTCAGATGTTGAAACTTTCTCTTCAGATTTTATCATCTTTAGTAAAACTCTGGTTTTAAAGCAGAAATAAATAAATAAAAAAACTGTAGTAATGGAGATTTTACAGTTCATGGACGTGGAAAGGTTAATTTTCACAGCATTTCTTTCTATATGTAGGTTGTATTACAAGCTGATGATGTCAAAAGTCCTGAAGCACAATGTCCAGTGAATAAAACCTGGTAGGACATTGTTAAATGTCACTGCTATGCGTGTCTCTATAAAAAGGTAGCACTCACAGAGCTGTCCAACTTCTGTCAATGAACATTTATACAGAGCGTGTACACAATGAAAGGGTCAAGAGGGTCAAAAGCACATTATTGATTAGTACAAAAGTATATCTCTCAAGCCATAAAGAGAATGTGAAGTTGGTGTTATTCGTTTTGACATTTCAGAAATTAAAGTATCAGTGTTCAGCTTTCATACCAAGTTGTGAGGATCCTGCACCCACCCACCCATATACAAAGATCCACCAAACCACCAGCAATTATACTGTAATCACTCATAAAAATAGAGATTTCCTTAAAAACATGTCTGTCTGTAGCTTCACAAGTCTCGAGGGTATTTATTTTACCTCACATCTAACTTGAGAATATGTCAGCGCATTACTTTACCTCTAAGATTTTGAACAAAGACTGAATCTGTGAACATTTAGCAATCGGCTCTGATTCCTCTTCTCAGTAATTCCAGACCTTTATTCCATTCCACGGTGGATAGTGAGAGGATGTTTTCCTTCTCAGTGGTTTCTTCTGCGAACACCATGAATGGTAAGAGAAACATTACTGCATGAGGCGACAGGTTCCACTGAACCGCTTCTCAGAGGCAACGGGGAGCATAAAAACAAGGATTTATTCTATTAGATAGATAGATAGATAGATAGATAGATAGATAGATAGATAGATAGATAGATAGATAGATAGATAGATAGATAGATAGATAGATAGATAGATAGATAGATAGATAGATAGATAGATAGATAGATAGATAGATAGATAGATAGATAGATAGATAGATAGATAGCAGGTGGCTCCTTCTTCTTATCTCTGCGTATTTGCAGGTTCTCTGTCAGTATCAGACTTCACTATCTCCTAATCTACCACGATGGGGATTCAAGAGCCGGCGCAGCAGAGCCGAGGGAAACAGCAGCTCCAACAGCACATCCCAAAGCAGCTCCCTCTAAAAAATAACCAAATGATTGATGCAAAGTATTAAAATATCGGTCTATAGCTGTACATTTACAAATAAGTTATTTTAAATTCCTTTTACATGTAGATAGTGACATAGTACATATGATTTATCAATAGAAACAGGAGTTTTATTTTGAAAAGCCAAAATTACAAATAAATATAAGTGTTTTAAAAAAAAAAAACTTTTTTCATCTTTAAAAACAGTTCTGAATTAAAAGCTTGTTTCAAAATCATTAAATATAAAAACTCAGAGTTACACCTGCAGTAATTAAAAAAGGTTTTACTGATATTAAATGACTGATTTTCTCTCTCTACACATGAGGCTGTATGAGATAAAAGCAGCACCAGTTCCTAAATTAACCACATTAAACTTAAATTTTTAAAAATCTAAAACAAAAGACTGACTGTGCTCTTTGCTCTGATTGCCTTCACCCCACCTTCACTGAATTTTATCACAGTGAAATGTGCATGAAAGCACCTGGGTTGAGGAGCACATGCAGCTTTTATTAATCTTTCTTTCTCTCAATTCTTTTGAGTCTGACAGCTTTTAACTGAATTGTCTTTTCAGGCCTTTGCAGACCTGTGGAGTCCTGTGACATCTCCACACCCCCTCAGCCTCACTGCTGCAGCCTTCATCCAATTTACCATGAAAGGAATCCTGACAGTCCAATAATATGACCCATAGCTGCCTCGATTGAACATGGTCGACAATTCTGGGCCTGAGCTTTACACAAATAACCAGCTGGCTATCTGCAGAGGGCTGTTGGCTGCCTGCTACCTCTTGATAATGCCCATGGCCTCAGGAGAGAGTGGACAGGTCCATCTGGCAGGATTTCACAGTAAAGAGTGCCCCCTGGTGCCCCTGAGAGCAAAGCACAGTCCAGGGCCAAATGAGTGGTAACCCTCCCACGTCGACTGCAGTCATGTGGTGATTGTAGCGTCAGACACAGATTTACAGCAGTGTTTCCTTTTTAATTCATGCAACAGCAGAGCTTTGGGTTCCTCCGTTACGGTTCCACATGTATTCTCATGTCAGTCACAGTTATCTTTCCATTGCAGGCAACTGCAGAGAGAATATTTTTTTCCTCAGATACTTTGCCACAATAAAAATATGATTCATCAGTGTTAGGAAAACACTGTGTGTCTATTTAGAGATAAGACCGAAAAAAGACGTTTTAATGTCAATACGTTTCTTCCAGTGATCATTTTCATGTCAGGATGTTGCACTTCATGAAGAATCAGAAAATAAACAGCCTACTGTCCACTTGAATCCCTGTAAATTGAATCAGTTCAGACACATGTTTTAACATTTTAGGATGTAATGAGCCAAATAAAACTGGGAGGAAACAAGATTTCTGAAACTGATTGTACCACAGAAGTAAATAACAGCTCATAAACCTGAAAATATATCAGAATAAAAATAAATCTACTTTTAAAAACTGGCTGCTCCTGAAGTTTTACTGCAATTCAAAAATAAAATAGTTAAAACACTTGAAAAAAATGTTTCTCCAAATAGCTGTTTTTAAATTCTTTAAATTGTGCAATAGTTGAGGAAGCAGAATCTGACAAATCTGCTGTTTCTGTGTGAGAAGTTGAGAACAGACAGAAAGCTGCAGCTGCAAACCTGAGATTTTTCTCTTATTTATAAAGTGAAACTGTGTGTTTGTGAAGCCAGATGCTCATTTCTTGGTGGGGATGTGTTCTGGGATTTTTTTTTTGTGAGTGTGACAAATTGGGACCCTTGGCTCTGTATTTCCAGGAAGCAACGCCGTCTCACTTGCATTATTCATGAGGACTGGAAATGTCGAGCTGCGATATGGTGTCGACGGGCTACAGTCAGAATGTCAAACTGTTGGAGCGCAGGGCATCTCCTCATCTGAACCCACACGGATAAACAACAAGAAACGGCATCGCAGCACCAACACAGATAATGTCAACAGTGCTGATAAGAGAGCAGTGGACAGTGTGTTTATAATGAGTCTATTTAATAAAACAGACAGCACGAGATGGTTGCCATCGGTTTGATCAATTACAGTGAATTAGTCAAATGTGGCCTCAGTTCCAATGATGTGATGCATTTCATGTCAGAATTAAGGAAACACTGCCCTCTTGTGGTATGAACGCATCACAACATGCAAAGCAATTAGTAAACTCATTCCTGATCTCACATATGAAACTAACAACAATCTCATCGCTGCACTTCTACCTAGAATTTATGTTTAATATTATTTAAAACAAAAGCAGCATGTTTCTCTGAATCACTGACCAAAAGCTGATTTAAGCCTTTTTGTCCAACAAGGCTGATTTTAGTTTTCACTGACTGATTTTGATCATAAAATGAAACAGATGCCGGAGCAGAAGAACAATAAATTAGATTAAAATGGGATTTGGGATTCTTTGCAGCCCAAGACAAAACAAGTCAAGTAAATGAAGGCAAGAAACAATTTTATTGTCTCTGTTTTTATTAATTCTGACACACCGTGTGGTCAGATAGAAAAGTATGAATGTTACCGTCTTCAAGTTGCTTTCATGACTTGTGTGAACACTTAGACAACATCCGAGTGGGCAGAAGGGAAAAACGAACAATAGATTGGAAAAAGACATGAAAAAGCAAAACTGTTGAATAAATGCATTTCAACCTAAATCTTTACGCAGTATTTATTGATTCCCAGCTTTATATAAACTGGATGTTGAGGCATAAACATTTTACATTTGAACAAAAATATAACCAATATTTACAATTATTGTATTAAAAATACAAAAACAACTGATACGTACTCCACCAATTGTCTTTTTAAAAGACATACAGGTTAAAGTAGTAGAAGAAAAGAATGAAGGAAAGGAGGTCGTCACCAGCTAAATGTACAGATCTCACTGACATCACACACCAAACAGAGTAGCAGATCTACCTACTACACTTATCTTTACGCTTGTACATCTTTGTGCAACTTTTACTTTTTAGAAATAGAACTTGACCTGCTAATATGCACATTATCTTCAGAGTTGAATGAAAGTGAATGAAGCATGTCACCACTGTATTACAAACTATTAACAATCTGCAGCCATAACAAAAAAAATACAACAAACAAAACAGGGAAATTATTAGTGTAGTTGCAGAACACAGTGGAAAACACTGCAGTCATTCATCTCTTTATTCAGTTTATAGTTTTCAGGACTGATCAATGTGATCAGTGTGAAGCAGTGATAAAAGAAAACAACTTTATTTCACAATTCAACTTGTTTATGTTAGGATTGGCAGCTTAAAAAAAAGTACTTCACGTGTCAACTTCTCCACCGGAGTCGAAGAAAAAAAATCCAAATCTTCAGTCAAGGCGAGATATGTTGGAAAACTGGATGCATGTATGTATGTGATGCACATCCAGATGTTTGTAACAGGCGAGAAGAGCTTCTGATGATGAATCCAGTAGCATGACAGCAGAGACGGGATCGCAGGGTATTCGTGTGCAGACAACACAGTCCGATTGTGATGATGCTTTCTGGAGTCGCAGAAACAAAACATCTGACCTCAATATAAAGGGTATTAAATAAGAAAAAGAAAAGGGGAAGCATCTCATATAAGGCATCTCATTCCACTATGGTTTGATTCCAGACAGCTCTTCAAACGAGATGATCGAAGCGTGAACGTGGAGACGTGTGTGAACACTGCATCTTAAGGCGCTTAGACATTCACAAGATGGAGGTTCAGGTTGGAGAAAAAAGCCAAATCTGATTTAGTGGATGCCATGAGACCCTTCAGGGAAGGTGGATAAAATGAAGTTCATATGTTCACAGAATCTTCTGAAATGATGTTCGCCAACCAAGGCTCAACTGGGATCTCAACCAAAACCAGAACCCAGCAGTTTTTCTCTGAGATCTCAGTCGTGGCTCACAGTCTGAACAAGGATTAAGAAATGTCTTAGTTCGTCTCTGATTCACCGTCAGGGAGAACGATTAGATATAAACTTACACAACTTATACTGACTGTGCTTTTCTTCTATTATTCAAAGATCCAAACAGTACTTGTTTTTTTGGTGCAACAGAGAAGAAAGAAGATTTTTACCCTGGTTTTCAAGCCAAATATCCAATAACCTCTAAAATTGTGCTGAAAGTGCTAATAATAGAATCAAACTGTGTTCACATGTTTGTATTGTTGCATGTGTGTGTGTAGGCAACAGGCATGTCAGTACACTGCATGTTGGTTCTCCAAACTGAGCTCTCCTCCAAGCTTTTTGGTTGAAACCAACTTGTGATAAACTTTGACATGTGAAGATGAGATAAT
This sequence comes from Pachypanchax playfairii, assembly GCA_006937955.1. Classification (NCBI taxonomy): domain Eukaryota; kingdom Metazoa; phylum Chordata; class Actinopteri; order Cyprinodontiformes; family Aplocheilidae; genus Pachypanchax; species Pachypanchax playfairii. Next base: position 5,247,215 of record SSNP01000008.1, read on the forward strand.
ACTGGATTTAGAGTTCAAACACTCAACAGGTTGTTTCAGTCCAGGCAGAGAAACGATGGGCTGACCTGGGTTCTCTTTTCTGCCAGCAGAGTGCAATCGTTTTAAGAGAACCCAACAAAAAAAAGAGGAACGTTAAAAATCTCGTGGGAAGTTGAAGATGAATCAAGTCGAACTCGGTTTCTCTCGCCTTCAACAGTTTGTTTTCGTTCTTGATTTTTTTTAGAAAGTAGAAAATGAGAAAGTGCAGATGAAGCTCGACGTCATGATGCGGTGGTAAGTGGGAGTGTGGTTTTTGACACTGGTGGGTGTGGGGGGGGGCAGTTTTTAAGAGTCTGTCACATTTTTAAACCGTGACATCAGAGAGTGGATTTGTGTTTACGAGGTCCAGTTCCACCCCCCTCCCCCGCCGGCCCCAGTCAGTTTATGTATCTGGAGTCCGTTCTTATTTGATTTGTCCAAAGTGCCACGTTTCATCACCGTCTTTGACCTTCTCTCCATCTTTTCTTCACAGTATTTTTTGCATGCAGGTTCACGAAACCCCCCCCCCCCGATGCTTTAAGGCAGGGGAGGAAGACGAGCAGAAGCATCCACCAATAAGGAGGGAGAGCCGAGAGGAAGCGGCAGGCACGTAACTGATGAAGAGTCTGTTTGTCTGTCTCCGTCATCCTGCACACCCTGGACCCTAGGTGGGTGGGGGGGCTTCATGTTACTGCAAAATGATGTCCACTGTTGTCCCTCAGACTGCAGACACCTGTTCATCATCTGCAGAGAAAAAAGCAAAGACACAGACAAATATCAGACTGAAGTCAGAAGACCTTATTAACGCTGAGCTGTTACTGGGAACATTTTGTAATAATTTAAACACTGACAGTTTCAGACGTTCCAAAATAACCAAAAACTAAAAATAACTAGAAGCACAGCTAGTCTTAGCCTGTATATTTTAAGGTTACTAATAAACGCTAACTCTGCTGAGTATGTCTCAGAGATGCACATGCCTTCTCACAGCTGATTGGGCCACAGTTACATTCCTGTTTGTAGACGATACAACGCAAACCTAAAACATGCAGCTTTTAGCACTCAGACTGGTTTGTAGCTGCATGTTTTGTCCATCTGTGAAGCAGATTAAACTGACAACAGGCTCTCTGTAAAGACAGAGTGTTGACTGACTGGGTGATCTGACTTATCTCTCACTCATCTAAGCAAAGTGAACGAAACAGCAAGCCGGAACAAACAAACGTTTTCTGATGAGATTTTTGATCATTTCAAACATTTTTGTAACGCAGCTCATGAGAAACATCAAACAGATACAAAACAAAGTTTCCTCTCTGACCGTTTGAACTTTAACTCATGTTTATAATATGATAACTAGAGCATCATATTTATTATTCATATGTCAGATTCAGATTTGGACCATCCAAGTATCAGTGCAGGTAAGTTACATGTTTGCTGGAACAAGAGAAAGAGGAGATGAAGGTTTTGAACGACTGACGCTGATCGTGTAGACAGACAGAACCACACCGTGCCCTCTAACTGGTGCTCTCTGACACAGTATGTGAAACAGTGAAAAAGAATAACAGAATGTGTCATGTGAGGGAGGTAGTGAGCGTCTAATCCAATCAGGACGACTCATGCATGATGACAGTGTGAGTTAGAGCAAAGGGTCCGACTCTACAGACCCTGCTGGTGATGTGGGGAGACACTGTGTGTGTTTCTCTGTTCACATGCAGGTTCTTTGTAGAGAAGTGGGCAAACTGAGAAATGAGGTTTTTACCTGCATGTTAACCACACACACTCTCATGGTCGGGGGGTCTCAGGTGTATGCTGAACCACTGGTTTCCTCAGAGCGACTAGTTTGGAAGACAAGGACTCACCATCCTCTTCTTCCTCGGGTTCTTGTTCCTCAGCTGGTGAACGGGTGCGGTGGAGGCCCCCTGCCCGATGCTTTGCCCCTTGATGGGCCTGGTGGGAGTCAGGCGACTGAGTGACCATGCGTGAGCGCTGCAGAGCTGTGGTGTAGTCTGGCGGCCGGCGGCTCGAGTGGGTTGCTGTGGATACAGGAGCAGACGACGCTGGATGCTGCCCATCTGTAATGTCAGAGATGGTCAGGGCGGTGTAGCCGGGGGGAGTTGGCGGAGGCTCGCGGAAACGACCCTCCTTTCGAGCTGAGCAAACACCCAACAGAGTAACATGACGGCACTAAGTCACAACTACAGTAGTAACTTTAAGATAAACTATAACATGCAACACACACACAGCTCTAATACATATACAACACAAAAGGAAAACTAACATTTAGGGGAAGTGTTTGTTTCTAGTCTAGAAGTCATGCTCCTATCTGCACTAAACTCAAACAAGCTGTGAACATCAGTCACTCACAAATAAAGCCTTTACCCCCAGCAGTGATGGGCGATGGAGACGGTCGACCGAGCTGCTTGGCTTCTTCTGATCCAGTGGACGTGATGCTACTCGTCTCTGGGTCGGCGTTGACATCTTTTCCTCCTCTCCTCTTGATTGTGCCAGTGTCCCCCTCTGAGTCTTCTCCCCAGTATGCTGCTGAGGATGAAGAGGAGCTGGCCGACGCCCAGCTCCCCCTGGCCTGGGCTGCCCACAATGCAGCAGGACCCCCTAATATGGCCTCTTGTCCTGAGGGGAGACCTCCACTTCCACCTCCAAAAGACAAAGTCTCCCAGCTGCGTCCCTGCTGCATGGTCTGGATGTTGTCATGGGAACCAGAAGAGCAGGAAGTCCAGGAGCCACGGCCACTGTCAGCAGCATCCAGGGACACGCGATCGCCCTGATCCTGAGTCAGTTCTTCTGAACTGGGAGAAGAGAGTACTGTGGGGCCGCCGGCATAAATGCCTCGACAGTCCTGCATTGATGAATACGACCTGAGATGACAGATAAAAAAGTAAATAAAATAAGAAAATTAACTTTTTTTTTTCTTTAGAAAGAAAACACAGACTTTATAATCTAATTTTCTTACCCCAGACTGTACTGGTCAGGGTCAGTTGTGGCTCTTCTGTCAAGCCTTGGTCCCCCCATGTGGGATTCACAAACTCCAGAGTGACGGAGTCTCCTTTCCTCCTGGGCCATGTCGAAAGACGAGTTACTGACAAGACTGGAGCGAGACGAGATCTCACTGTGACCAGAGTCTGAGTAGGCGTCCCCCATCCTGCTGTAACCTGGAAACACACGGGAATTTCTGAAAACTCAGCTGAGACTTTTCAAACCTTCTAAATCTCATTTCACTTAAGACTTAGCAATAAAACAAATCTAAAATACACAAAGGATGGAAACAAAAACATAATGAATGTTTTCACTGCTGACCAAACAAATGAAGGAACTCTGTAAAAATGATCCTTGAGTCCCATTAATCATCTGTGTCAGTAATAAGCATCGGGAGCAAGCTGCAGATATAATAACGGGGCTTTAAGTCCAAGTCCACTAACATGTTTAGATACGTGTCCATTAAATTCTGTCTGAAACAGCAGTTTTCTACGTCATTCAGGGTTTCAACAACGCTGGAAAGTGTGAAAAAATTCTGATAGTCCAAAGGTAATGTCAGTCTTTGACAGCACGTAGCACTCAGCGGTGCAGACTGTGTAAGCAGATCTTTTCTAGCTAGAAGAAGCCGTTATTGTAACATTTATTCAAGTCAAGAAAGTTTAGTAACACAGAGGTAAAGTTTCCCAACCATAATCAATAAACACAAACCCAGTAGTCATCTGAACACTCAAAGGAAATGTTTAAAAATGTTGCCACAAATATATAAAAGAGGTAGAAGTCATATGAGGCAGAGAGGAAACTGTTTGTAAGGTCAGAACTGAGTAAATATAAAAATGTTGATGCATCAGCCTGCAGGTCTGTGCAGGACAGCAGATATTAGAGGAGAAAGGTTTTGGAATCTTAGCTCAGTGTTTATAAATATAAAAAAAAATGAATGTGTTTGTGTGGAAAGGGAAGATTTATAAAACAATAGTTAATAAAAGCCACTAGGTGGCGTGTGTGTAACAGTGACAGACAGCAGCTTAATTTAGTGGTGGAGGGAGGGGAGGAGGATTATTGGTTTACCCTTTTTGGGCGAGCTCTGAGGAGAGGTGGGAGGGGAGGAGAGCTGGGAGGAGGCATTGGACACTGTGTCCTCTGGCTGTCTTCGGTGTCTTTCGTTCCCCTCCTCAGACAGAGACAGGATCTTTTTCAGGGACTGGGGCGAACTGGTGCCTGTGGACATTTGTAAGAAAACAAGCATAATTAGCACGAGGAAGACGGCCATTCCTCGAGGGCGTCAGGCTGCATCATCCGGGGCTCTGGTGTGTTTGCTTGTTGCCAGACAGCCTGGAGGTGGCAGCACTGTTACAGAAATGTTTAAGAAGCTCAGCTGTTTGCAAATAACAGGACAGGAGAAAACATGGCAGATAAGTCAGAAGATTTAAACAAGCATCGGTAATATTTCTGTCCAGGGAGCATTAAAAGTTTTCTTATTTTGGACCATAAAGTGTTGTTTTGGTTTTACACAAAACATTGACAAGTAGACATCAAACTACATCTGAAAGTTCTGCTTGTTATTCTTCTTTTTAATTTTTTTATTACCAAAAGGTGGCAGATCCTTGACTGGGACTCTCTTTCTGGATGGGTAGAGGGCCACAGCGGGGACCTGCAGGGCCTGGTTTCCTTTGGTCAGCTGTCCCCTTTGCTGATTGGCTGCTCTGGACACAACTGGAGAAGTGTCTGGTCGCTTCCCACCAGCATTCTTGGGCACTGGGTAAAAGATTTGAGTTGAATGTGATTTTTAAGTTTCACATTTAACTTCCAAGTGAAAAATGTATGGAACAATATTTATGCGTTAAAAAAAAAAGTTAAAATGACTTTTAAAACTGCTTCAACAGGAAGTGAGAACTGAACCTTTTCTTTAGCATCAAGCTAAAGTCATTCAGTAAAACATACTGAGTGCTTCCTTTTACATGTACAACACTAAAGCTTAACCATGCATGGGGACGAGTAAATGATGCTTTGATGGGAAGTTGTGTCTTGCTCTTACGTGTGCTGATGGAAGGTTCGCACTGTAACGACAGCGCCTGCAGGCTCTCCTCGTTGGTTTCCAGACTCAGGTTAGACAGGTACTGTTTGACCTTCCTGGCCATCTGGGCATCCTCGTAAAGCTTTTTGGCATTTAGGAAGGAGCTGCGCCGTACCCGCTTCTTGTGCCCACCCGTCTGGCTGACGTCTAGCACAGCTGCATTGGCACTGCCCTGACTTAGAGACCTGGTTGTACACACGCGTCCACAGAACAACAAGGAACAGAGATTTACAGAGCGAAGACAAAACAAAGACAAAGAGAAGTAGATAATTAATGACCTGCTTCAGTGTTTAACTCATTCTCTGAGCTAAAGCTGTGTTAAACACTAGGGGGCTACAAAGGGAACACAGTGTTTAACTCAGACATGCAGAGAGCAGCTTTAGGTTTTTCTCTCAACTCAAAAACATTCCAGGCATTCCAGGCAGCGGGGGGGGGGGGGGGGAAGGGGGCTGACAGCTGAAGTCCAACAACAGAAGAGTAGAGAGGGTAACTAGTGTAACACATCGTTTACATTTCTGTGGCTTGAGTCAGATAGAAGGTAGTAACTGTAGGAAATTATTTTACTCATGTTCAAAACCAAAAAGCAACCAAACGCTTCACGACAGACATGTTTCTGTTTTCAGTGAACACACACAAATTTCATTGAAATCTCTGAAGTACTGAAATCACTTCAAATTAATCCAATAATTTTAAATGTAAAACATTTAAATCATGGAAAACAAGCGTATACTTGCAAGATATGAGCCAGTCATTTAAAAGACATGTTGTAAATGTGAGAAAAAGAAGAAAAATATTTTTCTTTCCAGATGACTGTGTCTATGTAATTTAAATTCAATATTTGGTTTCCATACTGATGTCCTGCTTGACCACAAGAATGTAAAAAATGACTCAAGAATTATGTTTTTTTTCCAAGAATCTCTGCTGATAAAAACATTAAGACAGATAAAACCTAAACACTATAACTGAGGCAGCATGCATTTTGTTTTAAAACCGAAGGTCACATTTGCTAATGTAAGCACAGCAGTGGCACCCAGTGTGACCTTAAGTTAGCACACGTGACCTTTGCTACATTCAGTACCCCGAGGTTAGTGTCAGGCAGGATTAGTCGGACTCAAACTGGTTAATAAAAACAAGATTTCTAAAGGAAGCAGAGCAGGATGCAAGTTGGCAGATAGACAGGTCAATGATGCCGGAAAGACAAAGACAGGGTTACCATACTCACCCTAAACTTCTCCATTTCTTCTTCCTAATGAGTGGTAGCCATGAATAAAGAAACGTGGGGGCAAAGGGTTTGTACGTAGAAAGAAAAAGAGAGGAGACAAAGCTTAGGATAGGAAAGACCACCAAGATCACCAAGAAATAGCAATTTCACCAAAGACCCACATGACAGTCCTAACGGAGGAAATCAAATGGTAACATTCCACCAGGAGGGGACATAATTAAACAAAGAGACACTTGCACAGAAGCTCTGAGCACATTTCACACCAACAATGTGTAAAAGGAAACAGTTGCTTAAGAAAACAGTTGCCAAAAAGAGCAGCTGCCTGCAGGAAAAGTGTGCTGCTGAAATATTGATCGAGTCTAAGTGAACCGTCTGACCCCAGAGAGTTTGTTAGTCAGTGGAGTGTCGACTGCTCCTACAAGGCAGGTGAAAGATCTATTATTATTACAACATCCATCTCCTTTATGAACAGTGGTTCTTTACCTGGTACGGAACATAAGGGCTGGGTCCATATTAACGGACGCCATGCGGCCAACGTGACGGATTTCTTTGGCAATCATCCTAAGCTTCTCAAAGTTCACCAAGCCGTCCACTTTGGAGTCATTGCCTGTAAAAATCAGTGAAAACAATATTTAATTTGCTAAATAATTATAAACAAAATAAGCATGTCTGAGTGTACCGAAACAGAAAAAACGTCAGGAATAAAAACAACATTCAGACAGTTTAACAAAACTGATAAAACTAAAACGACAGTTACCTGCTAAGCTAGTCAAGTTAGCTTAGTTAAACCAACACTTCTCATTAACCTTTTTCACCTGGCTGCAGAGATTTATATTGATTTTATTATGATTATGTACATATTTTATTTAAAAAACTTTTTAAACAGCTAAATGAGGTAATTTGGAAACTTTTATTCATAAACCAAGCTAGCTTAGCAGTAAATGTACTGTATCAAGTAAAAAACATTTTAATGAACAGAATTCCAAATAAATTGTAATTATCTTCGTTGCAAAAGATGGAGATGTTTGAATATAAACAGGTTTACTGTCACTAACCTTCATGTAGGAAGGTGAGGTCCTTCTTGATGACTGGGAACAGAGGGATGATCGGAGGCTGGAGGTTCTGATTGTTCAGGACATTTCTGTACTTTGCCATGTTTCTGGATGGGTCGAACAGGTCCTGAAGGTCCCCAAAAAGCTTCTCATATTTGCTAGGTAATTTTTCCCACGTTCCCCTCAGTCTTGAGACTGGAGCCAAGTTCAAGCCACTGTAAAGAGTCACATGTGGTCCAAGAAGGAAACAAACAGCTTAAGAGAGCGTTAAAGGTATTTATGTTTACAAACATGGAACATCGACAGTGAAAATATAGAATGAAAAACAAAAATCCAAATCCAATCAGTTTCTTATATTCATTATTCACTGCCTCACCTGATGATGGCAAACATGGAGTTAAAGTTCTTGCATTCTCTGCAGTGTAGGGCGATCTTGATGAAGAGCTTGATGATCTTCGTGCGTTTGAGCTGGTTGTGCTCCCGTACCACCTCTGTTGCCACCCAGAAGGTCTCGTGGTTTATGGACTCCTCAAAGCGCTTGAGGCTGACTGAGCCGGTCTTTGAGCGCAGCTTGAACAGGTCGTCGATGTATTCGGTGGGCTCAATGGCACAGAAAAGTTCGAAGGCTCTCATGGAGAGCTGGGTGGCCACTTCCACAGTGCTGAGCTGTAACAAGGAGATCTGACCTTCTCGAAGGAGGTCCTGGGCATCCTCATCTGAGCACAGGGTCTCTGTCTCCATGTTACTCTTTAGGTAGTATCTAACAATAAAGAAGAATTTCAAATCACATCAAGTTATAAGTTAGTGGTTTCTGCCACTCCCTTGTGAGAATTTACAACGCGAAATATGAAAAACGAACATTTTTATTTGCTTCACTTTTTACAAGGACATTCTCTTTAAATTATGAATTCCATGGAAGTGTATTTTCAGTTCATTTTGCATGTTAAGGCTTTAAAATTCATTACCTGCCACTTAGTTGAATCCTGTCGGCCAGTTTAGAAAGCTGATCTGGTAACCGCCGCTGTTTGATGACGCCCTCTGGTGTGACGGACACTTCACATAACGAATAAGCCTCAGGAGCTGCAGTCAGGGCGAACTCCCTGATAGCCTGGGCCACCACCTCTTTCGCTGTCGTGTCCTTCCCAATCATGATGTACCGAGACTGCTGGTCTGCCTTGAAGACTCGTAACACTTGGTCTGACATATCTGAGAAAATACAGATATCATTATGAGGATTAACACTGATCTCTATTATCCTCCCAGAGAAAAACAGATGATTGATTCACATCATCAGAAGGAAAAAAGCACAACCAGTGATTGTTTTTGTCTTGATGGTCCAGCATGCACAATTCAGTTAAAAAATAAACATGTTATGAATAAAACACCCCACCATCTTTACATGACACCCAAAACTTTTTCGTATGTTGATCAGAAATAAAGCAGAAGATCACACAAATCAACGTTATAACCAAAGAGAACTGAAATGATTTAGTTTATTGCACGTCTTCACACTAAAGTTCAGTTACTGAAGGATCCCAGAGACTGATTTAGAAGCAGTTTGGAATAAGACAGGAAGAGTCTGCTAAGAGAGACATAATCATGATTATAAAAAGTACTCACTCGGTATGACTGGTACTGAAAAGACAAAACATACAGGACATGTTTGTGCTCAGTTTGCTGCCTATAAACCGTTAAGCTGAAAACTCAAGGTTTTCCTTGAGGGTTAAATAAATTTGTGGCTTTACAACATTTTCAAAAACACATCAGAAAACTGAAAGGAGTCTAATTTTTCACAAAGTCTCACAAAATCAACTAGTTTTAGAAACATCCTGTACTTGTGGTCTTGGTTCTTTAGATTTTGTCGTATATTAACACAAGCGTGTTTTTAAGTCCTCAATGATTTATGTCAGCCTGTGAAAAAGAGTGAAACATTGGATGTTTCTCTTCACTTGAAACATTAGAAATGGATGTTTGTACCTAAACGCCTCGCCTTCACATTAAACTCTCACACTGATGAAACACCCACCAGGCTGGTTGTTGAAGTCAAGGATGCGGTGATGTGACTGCAGGAGGTCCGGGTTGGACGACGACAGGTTTCCACTGACCGGCAGAACAGGTGGGATCTGTTTAGACTGCTTCATCCCTACTATGCTGTCATCTTGTGATTGGCCTACACAAACGTCACTATGGAAACAAGGAAGAAAAGCAGGATAGAGGGGGGATGGGGTGGGAGAGCACTTCTGTCAACAACAAGCAGAGGGCGACATTCATGCAGGGAAGCTGTGGACATGCCTGTTAAATACACATAAAATAAAACAATTTATTATCTTTATAACAACTTATTACACTCATCTGGACTTTAGCTGGATTAAGATTTTAGCAGACAGGATTATTTTGACCGTGAGGTTTTATTACTTGTATGGTTTGGGAGGCAGGATGCTGGTGAGCGTCTTATCAAAAATCTTTTTCAGTTTGTTGCGCCCTCCGACTGAGTTGCTTTTGGCCTTTTTGCTGACTTTCTCCAGACCCATAACCTGCTCCACGTCCACAGCCAGGTCCGGTATAGAGTATCGACTGGCCTTCTTGATGTCCCCAATCTTTGGCAAGTGGGGAGCACCGTTCTTTCTATCGTGTTCCTCATCCACATCCAAGTCGTGGTCATGTTCCGGACGCATTAGCAGCTCTTTAAACACTGAGTGGGAACAACAAGGTAAAAAGATGAGCTATAGACAAATTAAATTAATGTAAAAAAACACAAGTTTATTTGTGTTTGATGCATTTTTACTTTTACAGTTTCTGTACAAAAGACCAGAGGAAGATCAAGATGGTTAAAAACCTTACCTAAAAGATTTGTCTTCACAGTTATAGACAGGTGGGTGTTGTTTTTAAGAATCTCATTGGCTTTGCTAAACTGGACATTTTCGAAATTTTGTCCATTGACCTCCAAAATCTGCAAAAAGAAGAGATGCAATAAATCTTTCTATTTATAGTTCTAAACATTTGCACAAGGGCTTTTAAATAACCCCGAGTCTGTTGCAGTTTGTGCTAGAGAGAAAAGTCAAACAGTTTCGAAAGGAAGAGAAGATGAGCTTTATGTCGATATTTGGAGTATCACGATTCCACAAAGCATTTGCAAGGATTCTGCTCTTTGAACACAGATTTGACCATGAGAGCTTCACATTACAGTAACTATTTGGGCCAGAGAGAACACTGGAACAGATCTGTACAGAACTTTATATACACATCAAAGGAGTTCACATAAGACCCAATCAGGTTAGAACTTTAGTGAAGAAGTTTGCTGGTTTGGCAGCTAGCAGAAAAATCTGAATTTCAAAACATTTTTCAAAATTTTCTTACTTTTCACTGAGAGGATACAAGTCATATAAACTGTCCTGAGTGATAGTGGGATGTAAAAGGACTGAACTAAATCTCACAACAGAGCAGCCACTCGTTGAAAGAGGAAGTCACCTTTCACAGTAAAGTGCAGTAATGTACAGTCCATAAAGTGCCTTGGCTGCTGTTGTGAAGTCTTCAGGCATCTACTTAGACGACCAAGAAGCTCATTGTTGGCAATAAGTCATGGTTCCATAACAAATAACTACGATTAACAATAAAGCTTTGACTTAGTCGGTCCTGAATAAGGGATGGCAGTAACTGAAGCAGTAAAATGTGGAAGGTGTGAGAGTAAAAGCTTCTAAGTCAGTCAGTGTCTCTGCTTCCTTTTGGGGAAACAGCTGCAGGAAATGTTTGGAGTCAAGAGGGCTTAACTTACATCCACACACTCACAAGATGGTTTCAAGGATTAAGAGACTTTGCTTAAAGCTGAGAAGCCTGCAGAGTGTGAAAAAGGCTGAGAGGTTGTGAGGAGAAAGTCAACATGGGGCGCCTGAAGCTACTGACAAGTTCAATTTAAATGTCTCAAAAGGACCCTTTTAATGCTAGTTAGATCTGAATGCAAAACCAATTTCACAACAAAAATGAGCATCAACTGGAAAAAAGAGATCAGTCTGAGTGCCCGACTGGAGTGATTTTTCTTCAGAGTCTCAGCAGAAAGAAATCAAAGTGCTTTTGTGATTGTTGAAAGGCTGAAAAGGAGGATGGATTATGGGAAAAAAATTAAACAAAAATTATACAACAGATGGTGACGATATTCAGATTTTCCTTTACTGTCTTGAGTAAAATGTACCTGATCACCACGTTTGAGACCAGCTTCTGCTGCCTTGCTCCCTGGCTCCACAGCATCGATGAAGATGGAGAAACCTTTCTCCTGACCTCCGAGGAGACTGAATGCCAGAGGAGAATCCCTTGCCGGCTTGGTTAGTGTCACCAACCGCGGCTTGGCTTTAGCAGCACATGCTATGTTTAACAGTCTGAGGTGCCCACACATTTTCTGGATTTAAAAAAGGTGAAACAATGAAATCGGGATTTATTTATTTATTTGCATGTGCCGAATCTCCGATTGGGTGATAAAACTTACTTCTTTCTCCAGATTGTTTTCAAACTCCTCCAAAAAGTGAGTCATGGCAGGGTCTCCCTCAAAGTCATTGAAGTGATTGTTTACCCACAACAAGACTACCCGTGTAACCTGCAGAAATCCCAGGACACTTTTACTTTTTTAATTGATGGTGATTGATTGACTTATTCATTTAATTGTATCTTAGTGTAGCAGAACAAACAGTTTGAACAAAACTAAATGTTCATTTGACTCATACTAGTGCTTCAGATATTTGATGTTTCATTATGATATTTATGCCACTGAATTCATCTGAAGCACACGGTCATTCAGACGCTTGTAAACCAAGATGAATTATGTTTTTGCCTGTTTGAGGAGCATTTTGCATGTACCTTGTCCCTGAGACTGGGGTCGTGAAACCAATCCAAAAGCTTCTTGCCCACGACCATCGGGCTGGAGAGGAAGGTCCTGTAGGTCAACAGGAAGTCCTCGATGTAGGTAGGGTCCACTACTGAGTGCTCCTCCACCAGGTGCATGGTGAGACGCTCAGGTGTGCCCTGATGTTTAACATGATGGTGTTATTTTTCTCCATGAAATATCATCATACCTGCAAATTAAACTGCTGATCTAGTCACCTTAATGACAATGTGTCCTTTCCTGGTGCCGGTGCGGTCCAGTTCTCGGTGTTCCTTAACCATGACGATTTCTCCCTCCTCCTCAACCTTCTGCATATTCTTCTCTACCTGGTTGAGAATACAGCAGTACTCCTGCTGGGCTATACATACAAACTGAGAAATAAAAGACAAGAAAGAAAAAAATGAATAAGGTCAAATTTAAACAAATCTTTTGGATGAAGCCAAAGTTTACAGCTTTGCACAGAGATTAAAAAATAACTTCAGTTGACTGAATGTAATGCAACTGCTAATTATAATTAATTTTTACTTAATGATAAATTACTATACTGATAGATTAGTTACAAAAAATCATTTTTTAAATTAGCACCAATGTTTTTCTCATCCAAACGTTTCATGAACCTTCACACATCTGAATGTGTCAATTTTCACTGTAGTGAACATGATCCTCATTAAAAATGTGATCTTGCAGTTTGACGAGATGCTTCATTCTCTATCAGAATGTCTCACATGTAAGTGGATTCTATTGCCTCGAGTGACTTTCTATGTTAACAGTACAAACACTTTCAGCACAAGTGGGTCACAGCAGGATTTAATAACATAAGATGACACGACTCCCGCCATGTTTTTCACATGGAAATGCTAAGGAAATGGACCAGTCCACACTATCAGAGTGTAACAGTCAAACCAACACACAGGATGGTGATATTAAGGTTCCCACCTGGCAGTCGTCCACCTTGGTCTTCATGACACCTTTCATGTATTCTTTCTCCATGGTTGGTGACACCCCAAAACTATTACCCATACAGAGGATCTCTGTCTGGCCATCGGGGTACGTCACTTCCACAGAACCATTCAAGATCACCGACCATGAGTCCAGCTGGAGCAAAGACACATGAACACAGCAGTTAGATGTTTAAAGGAGAAAACTGACAAATATGTATCCAGCCATGAAAAAACCTGGAACAAGTCGACTGAGGGTCATTTTGAGTTCTTTACAGATTCTGAAAGTGTGAAGTCTCGGCTTTCCAACTATGAATGTTGCATCTCCAAAACTAGTTTTGTGAGAGATCAGGCCTCAAAGTTTTCAGTGATTTACACCCACCTGTAAATCCAGGTGGGTAACAAAGACTGTCCACATTTGCATTATTAAGCATAAATCCAACCGCTGGCTGGTTTCAATGTAATCGTCTCAGAAGAACGTCTGTTAGCTTCAAGGTGTTGAAATATTTGCTTGTCCTGACATTTATTTTTTGCTGTTAATAAACTCACCTGTATCTTCCACATCAACTCTGGAGGAAGTTTACAGCTACACGATTAAGTCCAGAGAATTTTCTTTTCTGCTTCCATAGTGTTTATAGTCAAAGTTACGACTCGTTGCTGTTTCGTTTTATTTTGTTGATTTCAAATGTTACATTAGCACAATGCTCGGAAGCGTCCTTGATATTTTAAAAGTATTTTCAAAATGTGCTGTAAGAAACACGATTTAGCTTTATTGCAATCAGTTCTTCTTCTTGGTCATCTACATTCAGCATGTAAACACATACAAACTTCTTGAAGAACCTTTATTGGCTGAAAAACTGGTTAAGTAGCCACTGGGTTTGATTTGAATGAGCTCATGATTGGCTGGAAGTTGTATCGCCCCAACTGATACTAGGCAGCGGCTGCTGCTGGGAATTTCCTGTCATCAAAAACAAAACTGATGGTTTTAAAACCCTCCACGCCATATCGTGAAAGATGTAATGGTTGCTTTATGATTTCAACTTTCATATTTTGTAAAAAAAACAACAACAAAAAGAACAAGATCAGATATTTTTCTGAAAGAATATGTTTTTATATATTTTCAGGATTTGTGTCAGGCTGACTTGTTCCCTGTGGCATGACACATATTCAAACCAGAGGGGGAAATGTGCAACAATAACATTATTCAAGAAGAGATTAAGTGTTATTCAGCTGTAATTCCAACAGCTGGTGTCTCCTAATGAATCAGAGTTATTTATCAAAGAGAAACATGTGCAACACTAACAGATGGTTTCCTACTTTCATCAGTGGAACATGTCCATAGTAAAGGTGTGACTTAAAGTAGAACAGCTGATCCACACAAGGAATTGTTACAAGTAACACATGCTTTTATAATATTTTGTGCGTGTGTGTGTATATATAATTAAAATAGAAATTTAAAATAATTAGAAAGGCAAAAAGATATTTTTCAGGCTCACGTGTTCTCCATCAACCCTGGATGCTTTTAACCCCCCACCCTCCCACCCCCTTACTAAAATCAGGCCTCCGAGACAAAAACTGCTCTCTATTGTTAAAGTGCACGATTGTGAAAAATAAGCAAAGTGTTTTGAAACTGAATGTCACGTCTTGACCTAAAAGATAAAAAACACTAAGTGTCTTGAGCTTTGGGAGCCTATGTGATCTCAGAAAGACTGAGAGATAAGTGTTGTTGACCATTCAAGTTTAATAGAGCAGAAAAAACATGACGTTAAAGAGAGAGATTTGTTGGAGTGTAGAGGTGAGATGGAGGTTAAGTTCCCTGAGAGACACTTACATAAAGATTTATACATACAATTCGGTATACGACACAGGAACTGTGTGTGTGTGTGTGAATATAAACCAACACACCTCCTCTCCATCATTCAGAACAATGGTGCCGGCTCGTTCAACAACAGCAAAGACCATGACAGCACAGAGTTCCCTCCTCACTGACATAGTCATGTTGGCAAACGCTGGCAGTTGATGCATAAACTCCAGTAATTGCTCTGAAAGACGGACGAAGAGAGAGACAATGGTTGTGTTTAAGAAAAAAAACAAAGTCCAACACTTAAGTCTGGTGAAACATCTCCCTCAAATCTTGATACACAAGCTGGAGGTTAAACAAGACAGAATCATTAAAGGGAGAATGCGAAGCCAAATATCTATTCTATTGATAAAAACCTTGAGGTGAGTCAAAAATTACAGCTGACGGTACCTCTGTGAGTTTAAGCTGCTGGACAAACAGATCAAAGGTACCGAACATCTATACATATTATTAAAGTACTAATACTAACACCAAGAGTAGATTCCAGACTCTGTATATACACGTTTAGGAAGTGATGATTTAACAAAGCTTGACCTTTTTCCCATAAAACAACATTATTTTTCTTCGTCATGTTGAGCTAAGCATGTTTGTTCACTTGTATATGTTTATTTAACTATAGTTAAATAAAACCCAAACAGAGGTGAAATGTGAGATACTTATTCTAATATGTCACCTAAATTAGGACTAAAATTTCAGGATAGAATTGTTTAGTTTTTTTTCAAGCAGGAGGTTTTGTAATTTGAGTGGATTTTAGCGGGCGTGTCACTAAAGAAGAAAGACTGCATGATGAAAGTCGATGTGATTTTGCTGCACCCTCCACTGACAGATGAAGATGAAGAATCATCTACTTTAATCCAAGTCTACCCACCAGCTTCAGCCTCATGTCTGACCAGCAGCAGTCTGGTGCACCGGCTGACCTGGGCTTGGCATGACAACAGCATCGTGTGTGAAGCTGCGGCAGCACTGAAAGTTTAATGCACTGGGAGAGGTGAGGGAAGAGGATGTGCTGGAGTGACCTAGAAAAGCCTGCTGGGGGTGGGGGGGTGTATGGCAGGGAGATGGGTGAAGGCGGGGGGAGGTGTTGGCACTCGCTCCTTCTCTCTCTATGTCCAATGCATCATCTGCCCCACATCCTCATCAGCAGCTAAGCCCTGTCTCAGTGTATTTATTTTTTTAAAACATGCCTATCATTAGTGTTGGACTTGAGTCATAGCTTTAAGGGATATGATACAAAAAGCCTGATGTGGCTTTGAGAATTACTCGAAAGCCAACAGTGCAAATGAAAGCAGCGCAGACTTCAGATTGATAGAAATGTGCCGGGGCTAATTTAAATAAAAAGGGAGAGAACGGCTTCTAAAAAGTGCTGCATTCATTTAAAACTGGGAAAAGTAGCACATCCCCAGGCTCAGACAAAACTTCTTGTTTCTTAATGTTTTGATTCTTACAATTCTCCAAAAATATCTCGACAATGTAGCAATTTGTGGAATGGAAACAGAAAGATCAAGAGGATTTAAACTAGAAACTGCATGGCCAATAGTTTTCTGTAAGATAGAAGTTTTTAAGCATTGTGAGGCACAAACTGCTACTAACTCTAATTCTTTATTATATATAAGAGATAAATGAAAGTAAATCTCTAGCAGGTTGCTCACCAATATCATCATCCGTCCTGTCCATGGGGTCCTTCTCCAGACAATCCCGCACAATGTCCCGACTCATGAGGGGGTCTGAAGCTCGCTCAATGTCCTCCTCATCGTCGTCTTCTTCAGAGTCCACAGCGGTCTCTGGCAGGCCACTCAGATCCATGTCACCTGGCTCGTTCTCTGTAGCCTAAAAAGCGAACAGAAGAGAAATGACTCTGCCATTATGATGAGAACATGGAGGAACGTGTCAACCTCATCCAGCATCAGCAGCTGAAAGTTGTACCTCAACAATCGAGTCAGACATCTGCAAACACCAGTGCTTCTGCACAAAAAGTCTATCAGCACTAGACTGAGCCAACAGATTATATCTACATACATCAAATTGGATGCTGTGGATTGGAAACTGATGGAAATTCTCAGAGAACACACTCATGAATGTCAGAGTACAGCAGAAACATCATCCAGTTAAAAATGGTGAGACTATGTACAGATTTAATCCATTCTGTGAAATTAGGCACCGAGTACAGTATGAGAACGACATCACACTGAATATCAAACAGTCTGCTATGCATAGTAACAAGATAATTAACCGCCAACTTTCTTCATCTCTTCCCCTCAGCAAACTCCACAGCCTGCCTCACAACCAGATCCTGTTCTTTGAAAGCACAAGATGAAAAAGGAGTGAAACCACAGTAATGAACTACGATGAGAAGAAAATGTAATGAAATTACTTTTACATGAGACCTACTAACGTGGATCTTCTGCTGCTCTCAAAAAAAAAACCTTCTTGCATGACAGAGGGGCCAGATTGCTCCACCGTTCAAAGAACAGACCGAAGCAGCTAAAACAATAACACAAAACATTGTTGTGTAACCACACAACAAAGAAATCTCTTACCAATAAACAGTTTTCAAGTTCAAGCTTTTTAACAGAATAAGAAGCAAAGGTTGCCTTCGCAAACTGTCCACAAAATCCCAAAGCTAGACGCATCATGGCTGCCCAGACCGCCGGCCTCCTGTGCAGTCTCTTATAGTGAGTCTGTGTCATTTCTCCTCAAATACCATGTCAAAAAGGATCATCAATGATTCAGCATCTGAGTGGCCATTTGGGCATCACTGGCGCACAATCTGTTGGGCGGAGCAAAGGCGGGGTCTGCAGGATCAAATCAAAAGGCTGTTTTGTAAAAACTGAACACAGACAAAGTGCTTGGTCAAATCTTTCCAGCATTCGGAGAGACCGACGCGACAGACAGGTTTACTGCAGTTCAGACAAAATGTTCCAAAAGCAGGAAACATGCAGAAGATCTGAAACGTGTAATGCCGACTGCAGCGAGTCCTTTTGTCTTCAACACTTTACACCTGGTAAATGGAAGCTGATGACTCTGAACAAAAGCAGTTTATCCTTCAAGTTTAGATGCAGTGGGTATGGGTGCTTTAGTTTTCTTCTGTAGGCTTATTTTCATGTCATGAATCAAAAATCCATAAATCTGCAGTAAGCATTAGGAAACAGTGAGCAAGTCAGGTGCTGTTAATATTTCATGAGGGCTATTCTTGGATCAATGCTTTCAAAGGACCAATTTCATGATTTATTCAGACACAAACAGTCCGCCATGCTGACAGTGACGTGAGAATGATTCTTCACTTCAGCTGAAGGACGTGGTTATCGGAGCGGCAGAGAAACCTTGTTGTTAGGTCACATCAATAATCTTTACTCAGGCTGCTTAGCATCTCTGTATCATTTCATCAGCAAAATGGTGAGAAAAAATATCACCAGAACTTAAAACGTTATGTCAGAATTATTTTTACCATCCGCCTTTTGCTCAGACTTGTATAACCAAGTGAACAGGAGCAACAGCCCACCGATACTAGTACAAGACATGACGGGTGCACCAGGACAGTAGGAAGGCAGATTATAATATGTGCAAACTGTGAGTTCACATTTACTAAATACTGCAGTAAATAATTTCACTTACAGGGAAACTGCATGTTTTTATATGATCATGAGACAAAACCCAAAAAACAGTGAGGATGAAACACACAGACCACACGGCCATAAAACTACAGAGAAATATTCTCTTCTTTTTTTCATTCCACAACATAAAGTCATCTTAAGGCACTTTGTACACAGAGCAATGCATCAATTCCCTTCTAGAGAGCACTTGCTTTGGTCTTTCCTTTGTCATCTTGACAGCAAAAAATAATAAAAAAGAATAAATAAATCTGTTAAACTGGAAGCATAAAAGAATACAGATTAGTCCATTCAACAGTGTAAACAACAACTGTATCAATTTTCTCATTACAGACAAACTTTGCGATATTCACATCATTTGAAAACATAGATCATATTAAAGAACCAGTGAGCTCAGCAGTGATTACAATCAAGACAAAGTGAGACACAAGAGAAGTTAAGGCTTGTAAAAAGTGTTTGGAGACAGGATATCTACTGTTACGAGAGGAAATCTCCAGCCAAGAAGGAAAAAAGGGAAAATAGGACAGTGTGTGATTGTGACAGAGAAATCAAGAGGCCGTCATACAGCAGATGGCAGTAAGACCAGGATCAGACCAGACCAGGATCAGCAGAGCCTGTTTAACCTTCCCCAGAGAGCTAAAGCAAGACTAAGCATATAGAAACACACCAATCCATGTTAAACATAAGCACACGCATGGATCACACACAATCATACAGTTGTATTACAAAAAACCAGAACTACTACAGAAAAGTACAAGTCAGTGAGAGGTCTGAGTGAACCAGAGTAATTGTGACTGAATGAGCAGAGTCACAAGAACAATAACAAACAAACAAACAGAAAGAGACGCGCAGCAGGTGACAGTATTACCATCCAATGCTGGGTGTGCTGTGTTAAGAGGATTAGTTGCAGGGTTTGGGCTAAGTCCACAATCACGAGATACTGTGTATGTGTATCCCACTGAGCTGAATTGTGTTCTGGGGGCTTTATTACTTTGAGTATTTTTGTTGTTTATTCATTGTTATTAACACATACAACCCCTGAGCATCACTCAGGAAAAAACTGTGAGGTTTGCAAGTGATTTTAGCTACAGTTTTGAATAAAGTTATCAAATGAAACGTCATGAGTCCCCAGGAGGTCTGTACTTGTGCTTTGAGGTGATAAAAGGCAGGAGAGGAGGCAGGATGTAGGCTGGACCACCTGCTTGCAGCCACCAGCCTTTCTGTGCAGCACCTGCTGAGTAGCAACAGTCTCCTGTCAGTGTCATGATGCTGTTCTGGCAGCAAAATGTTTGAATGGATGGCAGAAAATGTCCAGATTAATGAGATTACTGGGAATTCACACAGGGTTGGCAGGCATGGGAGGAGGTTTTTCAACTTGCTGGACATTAGTTCAACTCTTCTGCTTTATTTTCACACACAGATGTGTGATCAGAATGAGGCTTTAGATAAAAACTTATTTTACAATATTTCTCATACAACCGATTCTTCTGTCAAGCTTTTTCAACTGATTCAAGACTGACCAAATGTAAAGTGTCTGGCTTGAAAATTACCTCACTGACTCAGCGTCAACTGTCACAGCAACCTCACCACCTGGAAGAGACCCAGCTGGGGATTCAGAACCAGAGAGGAGAGGACTTACCTGGTAAATGTCTGACAGGCTGCTGCTTCCAGAGTCGCTGGTGATACTACATCCTGAGTGGCTGGACGAGACGTGGGTCACCTGTGGGTGTAAGCCGTCGGCCAGGTGAAGTCTGCTGAAGTCTGCAGGGAGCTATACACACATACATACAACATACACACAGATGATCAGTATCAGCCATGCCAGCAGCCACCACTGGTCAGTCACTCTAACACACCTGATGACTGCCACGTGTTTGGACACACACTGAACATGATGTTTCCCTGTTTGTCAGAATATCAAGGATTAAACATGTAAACTTAAACATATTCTCCTCACATGTTTAATTCTTATTTAATCCCAAAACACATGAAACTGGGTGTCGAAATGCAAAAATGAAACATTTTTCATTCCTAAATATAACATGATTTCTTTCATTTTATTTGGAAAATAACCTCAAACACTCACATTATTATTCCTAAAAGAGGGACATTTTTCTGCTTTCCAATTATTTCTCAGAAGTGGTGACAGAGCAAAACTACTAATTAAAAATGATTAAAATTACTCTCTTTCGCTGAATTCATTAAAAAAACACGTAGTTTAACACTGTGGAACACAAATAGAGGTGCGATTTCCTCACTTTTCCTCAAAGTGTCAATTTCAGAGATCACTAAACCTGCTAATAAATAAAACCACATGAGAATAATCATAAAAAAAAATATGCTGAGAATCCTGATATTCATCTGACAACTTAACCATAACACAACCCATAAAACTCATCTTTCTTTAAAGCCTTACTGCAGGGAAACCACTAACTAAAAAACTAAACCAAAACAGAAGAACTGCATAAAGCACATCAAGGAAATTCCCTAATTACGATTCACAACTTGAATAAACTAAGTAAGCAGCCGACAGTAATGGGGGAAACCCCAGTATGTGATTTAAATTCATTGAGTGCTGGTTGTAATTAAGAATACTGTAAACCCACTTCTCTGAGGAGATGACCCCAATATGTAAAACACATCACAAACTCCCTTTTAGAAGATTTAGTAAAACAGACATAAAAGGCAGAAACAGTTGGAACTTAATCCCCATGACGTTAAAACAGTAACAGCTTGGAAGTTTTTATGAAGTCTGAATATGCCTCAATATTTTACATGTACAGTATTAGAGCAGAGTGAAACACCACACTGCTGATTTCATTGATTTATTTATGGATTGATTAACTCAGATTGTGCCATGTTAATTTATTTCCCAGACATAATTCAGGATTTTTATTTATTTCATAGAGATAAATTGGCAGAATAAAAAATAACAAAAAACTTAAACATTTTCTTGAATTGTACTTGCTATATTATTTTCACCAAAATGTTCCAGATCATTCTATAATATAATGTGTTCTAATTAAAGCCACCATATTTGTTTATTATGCTGAACTGTGAATTGAATCAGTCTAAACTGGTTCATGGTGTCTATAGTTGTGAATATTTTATGGCCAGATGTTTTATTTACTGATATATATATTTGATATCCAGCAGGGAGAACGGCTGCTTTGAGACACTTTCAGCTCCACTTCTGGCTTCAGATGATCATTAATATTAAATGTTCAAACATAAAAGTCCGATTTAACTAGTCTACTTCAGGAAATCAGAGCCAAATGTAAACATCTGGAGAAGATCAGGTCCAGAACTTTCCATGAGTTGTTCAATGTTTGAATTTTAATCATTATAAATATTTGCTTTAAAACGTTAAAACGTTAAACCGAGGCTGAGAGGCAGCTCCTGCAGATGAGTAAGTCCATGAGATTTAAAGAACTAAAATGTTGCTGTCTACGTACACGAGTGTTTGTTAGTGTGGAAGTCAACAACATCCGACAGAAAGTCTCATCTGAACCTGTTAAAAACAACACTGACTCAGTTAGAGAATCTGAACACAGTGAAATCTCACATAGATGACTAACACACCGAAAATATTTTATGTTTAAATTATTGTTTATTCTGATAAAAAAAAAAACTACAAACTAATAAAAACCCTCATCTGAACTGTAATAATTGAAAGTTCTTATTTAAATCAGAAAAGTATTGTTCTATTTAACTGACTTTTATCTGACTTTATGCAGTTGTTCATTCATTGTTTTATAATAAAAGAAAGAGTCACCGAGGAGTATTTCACTAAAGCACGACTTAATATTCACGACAGAGTCACCTTGAAATCTGAAGATTTTGAAAGTGTTGCTGTAGAAAAGTATTTTATATCTGAGCTGTTTGAGAGGAGAAAAAAGTGAAAAGATGAGAAGTATCAATTCACCAAGAGTGTGTGAGTGAGAAGAGACTGAGAGCCAGACAGTAGAGCTGCTCTGGCACTGAGGTGCGATGTGATTACTCTGTGTCAAAGATTTCCATCACATTTAATTATCTGGCTGGCTGCACTAACCAAAATGGTGGACCGGAGGGCTCAGTCAGTCACTAACCCCCTCAGGCTGACATTTCCCATCCCCTCATCTGGTTGACTTCACTGTGAATGCCTCCAGCTGAATCCCACCTTATTACCACTTACTGGACAATATTGTGTGATGAATCTTTGGCTACTGTCTGTAAGTGAGCTGGAGAACGTCATGTTTCACACAAGAGTTTTATACTCTGATTATTTAGAGATTTACTGTCAGATTGCTGTTGACTTTGACATGATGATGGCAAAGGAAATGTGGGTTTGATCCAAAGTTTGTGCACAGATGGACAGAACCTAATGGGACTGGAGCTGACTACAACTTGTAAGATCTGGATTTTGCAAGTTTCTTCACGTTAAAAAGGTTGTTGGATTTCAACTTAACACTAAAGAGACCTTTCTATTGGATGGAGTAACCTCTTTGAACAACTGTTGCATTTTTAATTAAAGACTGTGCAAAAGTCTTGAATGAGCCCTTTTTCGTTACATTTTCTTCTAAGAAGCCAAACCGTCTCATAAGCTTTTACAGTGGTCTTGACTGATAGGTCCTTAGACTTTCTAAACTCGTTTAAACTTCTCTTTTGGCTAATTTTTCAATTATAGTAAGTCTGCAGTCTGTATAATATGATGTCATATATGATGTCATATATGACTGGATAGAAAGTGAATGAAAAAGCAGCTCAACTTAAAAAAAACTTTCAAAAGCCTTAATAATGTTTGGGGAATTTGAGAATAAGATCACTTGAAACGTTAAAACAAAATCATATCCCTATAATGCAAAAAATAATATATATACATACTCTGCCTAGAAAAGTCTCAACAGGAAGTTAAATCACATATTTAAAACATATTCTATATGTTAAGATGTGCATTAAATTATTAATCAGTTTCAAGTCCAAGTAGATCAAAGATCAATATGATCACCATAGAGACATGAACGATCTGCCAGACCATAACGATAACAATATCTAGACTGATTTCCAGAGCAGGTTGGGGAGGGGACATGGGCGGGAATAAAGTGAAGGCAGGAAAGCAGGATAAAGGGACGGGATAATAAACACTTAATCCTTTCTCTCTGCTCATTTAGGTCATCTGTTGATCAAAAAGCCAGGATCCATTCAATCCATGACCATGTGGTGGTCCACTGACCTTTTTGGCCCAATAAAACTCAACAGACCAGGTCAATCTGGATACCAGCTCAACACACTCATTAGACTTCCTCCATCAGCTCTCAATGACAAGGCCTGAGACACACCTCATTTGTCAACTTCATTAAATTAGCAACAACCATACTTTACGCTGTTAGTGAGAAGAAACATCAAACATGGAACAATTTGAATGATCCAACCTTTGATGCACTTCTCTGCACTTTGTGCTCCACATTTAATGTTGTCCTGCAAACAAAATGAGTTCTGCCGAACCACAAGCTGAAAATTGGTATAATCAGCTGTCATGGGAGGATTAGGCATTGCTCTAATGCTCAAGCCACAACTCACAGTTCTGCTTACATGTGAGCAGATGTGGTGCTCCTTAAATTACATTACAGACCTAATGACCTAGATTGCTGTGTGGAAGCACTGGCTGCCTCTCAATCTCTTCACTGCCTGTATATGCAGGAAGTGACTCTGTGCTGTTACATTAGATAACCCTTCCTGAGGGTGCTCAGTCTCACCCAGTGGAGAAAAGCAAATAACAAGGAATCTGCAATCAAGATCCAGATCTTCATTAAACTTAGTCAAATGTTGATTTCAGGCAGCTAAAAATGCTGTGCTTCTCCACAAAAAAATGTGATTCCAACTTTAAAATGTTATGAAATGAAAATCTTCCAGTGTTGGAAGGCTAAGAGGGAACAGGCACATTCCCCCATGGCTGCAGCTTCTTGCTTTCCTGAGCTTTTCGGATCAAGAGATTAAAATCCCTTTGGCAGGGTGTTCGATTAAATGGGCCTGATATGCTCTTAGAGCTTTCCCTTCAACGGTTACGCCATCTACCTCTACCATTTAACTACAAGCCTGCAATTTGACTGGAGGGATGACTTCCAACAATGAGACAATCCAAGATATTACTACTGGAAATCAGTTGTTCCAAAAGTCTACAGCAAATTGTTTTAAATAAATATCAATATATATTTTAGTTTTTTATTCCGTTTTCAGAAGATTAAAGAAAGATAAATGATATTACTTTCAAAAATGTAAAAAAGACATAATTCATAACAATGCAAGCAGGAGGAAATTTCATGAAAAAAATCCCCAAAACTAAAAATAATAATAATTAAAAAAAAGCTAAAAACACTCACTATTACACGTGTGTCAAACTCCAAATAAAAATAAACACAGGTATAGAAATAGAAACAGAAGATGTAAAGATAAAACCTAAGCATGAATGGAATTGTTGTCATGACGACCACTTGAGATGGGGCTAAAATGATGATGCCTTTACTCTAATAAAACCCGCTGGCCAGTAAGGGAGTTTCCTGCTGTGATGTATTGTTTACATAAGCAATTATTTGAATGCAAATAAAACAGAAGGAAAAAAATTGAAAATGAGAGTCGGATGAGATTTTGAGGCAAATCACAAAAACGAAAGGACATATTTGGATGTTTAAAGATACCTTGTTTCTAACTGCGGCAGAGAGTCTCAAAATGTGACATTAGAAGTAAGGTAAGGATCAATGTGCAGAGGGAAGCAACTTTATGTACGCATGTGAGACCTTGAGTCAATAACTGACAATTTTATTAGAATTCCAGCCAATTAAGAGTGTTTTCAACACAGAGAGACAAACCCTCACTTACAAATTGTTGCTTTTGTCAGCATTTCTAAAAATAGATAAAACTTGCTTGTTAAAATGTTCCAGACAACCAGAAATTCATACTAAGTGCCGACTTCAAGATTGTCAGAGGACTTAGAATCCTGCAGGCCTCCCTGTGGGGAGCAGAACAAGCTGTGAGAAAAGGCGAGGTGATAACCCATCGACAATGACACAAGCATTGCTGTTACAGGAGCATTAAGGTGATTTTTCCTCTCAGCATCTGTACTCTGTAACCCAGGAACCGTCCATCATAGAGATGCATAACCTGGCCTTCTTATGCACATGTGTGTATGTGTGTGGTCTTGGTGTGAGTGATGCCGACAGCGCTGACAGTTGATCAATTCGTTCACTGTTCAAGTACAGATCATCTTAGGCCTCCAGGAGTCTGCTGAGCAGCAGGCTGCTTCCAGCACCATGGACAGCACCAGCGGCAACAAGCCAGCAGACCTGAACGTTTTCAGCTGGGTTTACGAGTGAAACCATAATAATAAATAATAATAATATAATATGTACAAAATGATTTGGGTTTGTATTTTTTTTTTTTCAAGATTTTTTTAGTCGATTTCTTGTAAGTTCCTGTTTAAAACCTGAGCTCCTGAAGACTAAAACCCAATTTTCTATTCGGACACTTTTTTCGTGTGCAAATCCGTGTTTAATGTCGTAGCCTCGTGTCAGTGCGTCGTAACGAGGGCAGAGTCGGTCATTAAACACACAGGATGCAGCTGCTCGTCTCTGTGCGCGTCTGTCGAGCCGGAAAAAAAATAAAACTAGCTTTGATTTACTTAAAGACACGGTGCAGCTTCTGTATGAGAGAATGTTGAACTGGTCTTCTTATATTCTTGTCAATATTGTTATTGGAATGGATCTATCCGCGGAGTCCTTAATATTTATGCAAGTGTGCGTGCGTTTGCGCGCTCCAGTGACAGCAAGCACATGGCGGCCGTTTCTAGTACAACACACTGACACACATGTGAGGCTCGATGGGGCAACAATCAGCCTCTGGTCTGCCCGGTCGGGTTCCTGACGCGTCCTTGGTCTGCCCTGCTTCCATTCATCCTGCACAGGCTCGATAGAAACCTGATGCATGTCTATTATAAGGCATTATAATCATATCACTGGCTCAGAAACGAGCAGGAGAGAGAAAAAAGGTGGAAAGAAAACGTTTAACGTAGACAGACTACTTACCGGGGTTTTATCTTGCTGGTTCGGGACTCCATTGCTGTCTGATGCTGCTAATGGTTTCATAATGAAAAAATGTTCACCGGGCTAACATCTATCATCCCGGATCATCTCTATGCCACCGTGTAGACCCCCATCTTCTACAGCTGCCTGCCCTCTCCCCCCTCAGCTGCACCGTCTCCCCAGAAGGAGGCGGCGGCTCGACAGTTTTGGGAGTATCCGCGGTTCCTTGGGCCTGATCCGACTCTCCAAAGCAACGACACACCTGCGTTTATTCCAGTCGAAGAGCTGCCACCCACATATATTAAAACCACAGAGCAGAGGGTTGATGGTGAAAGATAAAAAAAATATCCTTGTATCCTTGCAGAGAACAGTTAGCTTCTTCACAATCACATCTCCAGTCGGAGCGACGACGTGCAGATAAGAGAGCAGAAACCCGAAAAAAAGATGAGAAAAATGGCTGACAACACTTTCACTCACATTTTCTCCCTCCGCCTTTTCTCTCTATCTCTCATTCTCCCTCCCTCCGACGAAAAGGGAAGCAGCACACGCGCACGCAAACGCCTTTGTGCACCATTAGATTATTTCAGGTCTGAAAACGCCCGCAGCCTCCACGGAGGTACTGTGCGTTAAACCCAGCGGTTTGTTTGGAGCGAGATTTGTGTCAGGGGTGGAGGAGGGGTGGAGGTGGTGGGGAGGAAGAACCTCCTCTCTGCCTCACGGTCATGCTGTAAGAGCGACTATGGCTGTGCTCAAGGGGGGCTGACAACACCCCCAGTACAGATACAGAGTTGGGAAGAGGGAAAGGTGGATGGGAAAAAGAAAGTGAGGATGAAAACAGAGAGACACGATGAAACTACAGACACAAATCTCATACACAGATGAGAAGTGGAAGACATTCATGTGGCTTGACACATGGATGGACGGATGAAGATATGGAAAGAGGAAAGGAGCACATAAAGGCCATTATCACAGTTTTTTTGTACAAAACAGCAGCTGAATCTGGTTGGCATAGTAACAGATTGCAGGAAAGCCATTTCCTGGGCGGGGAAGTTGTAGCACTTCCTCTTGAGAGAGTGAGTAAAAGGTTGATGGAAAGAGAAGAAGATCTGCACGGCTTATTGACAGAAGAAATAAAAATAAAAAAAGGTAGAAGGAGCTGGACTACAGAGACAGATGAAACAGTCTTACTGCGGAGACTGGCAGCAACGATGTCACACTGTCACACTGCTGGAATAACCATGGCAACTGGGTGAGCACGAGCATCACACACCCACCCAGCCAGCCATCCAAGCCCCCCACACACCCTCCAGGGCCTTCAGTTGCTGTGGCGACGGAGGCAGCGAGACATGCCGACATGGAGGAGGGAGGGGAGGAGAGAGAGCATTAAAAAGTGGCAATAAGCTGTGCCAATTCACCTTCAATCAGCTGTACAGAGCAGAGATGTCACAGAGAACGCTTCAGATAACAAAGGAGATGATTTCAATTCTCCGATTTAGGAGATGAAGAGCAACAAATGTGTGTATAATGTGTCTTTGGAGACACTGGAAATTCTAAAAAAACAGAGTGTTTTACTCAAGAATAGACAGCAGCATGATGGATGTCAAAGTCACCAAAACAAAAGCTGTTCAAGAGACAGACATGAGTGAAACCCGTTAAGTTTACATGACAAAAGAACCTGAAGCTGGTTTAACTTCTGTTCACAGAGAACAACAAGACAGAAAATCACCAGAAAAAAGACTCAAACTTGAAATACGATGTGTGACTTTAAATATTATTTTGCTTACAATGTTGTCTTCATGCCATTTTGAGGTGCTGCTGACAGCATCAATTCTTTCCTCCATCTTGCTACATCATCACACTTATTTTCTTGTCATTAAGTTGAAACAGGTGATTCTCTCATTTCCAAACAAATTGGACACATTTACAGAATACTCAGTGCTTTTTGGTCCAGTTTTAGATTTTTTTGGGGTGGTAGGAAGAAGGAAACGATGGAAATTAGCGAGTGATCCTGAACATCAGCCATTCATTGCAAATCCATGCAGGGATTTCTGAGCCTTACACTAAAGGATCAATAAATTATGAAAAAAAAACAGTCACAATCACAGGATCCCCCACCCCCGACCCCCCAGTGTAAACTTTGCTTTTGAAAATTATGAACAAACATTTGAAAACAAAATTTATTGAAAACAAAACCAAACAATTAATTTGACAGATATTTATTATTGATGCTGACAGCTGAGGCTCAAACCTCTGAATAAAGAATGCTCTGCCTCACGCAGTGCCTAGAAAGCAGCACACTCCGAGCTGGTTTTGGAGCACATCCAGTCAAAGCAGCGGGGGAGGTGAGTGGGAGGCTGAGAGGGGGTGAGAGAAGCCTGGAGACCCTGGATGACATCACCTCTCCTGCCCCCAGCCATGATGTAATGTTTCAAAACAACAAAAAAGCTCAGGTGCTTCGCTGAGCAGCCTCGTCATTAATGTCTCCAACAATTGCCTCGAGGGGGGAGAGGGCCATAGCATCATTACATCACCGTGGCAACGAGACTGTGTCTGGGGAATATCAAGCTCTTCCAGCCCAACCCCCTCATTTAAAGCATTCTATGAATAAACAAACCAATTAATCTCGTTTTTTTTACTGTCTAATCACAAGCTACATGTGAAGGGAAACAAGCAGGAGGCCATTGATCAGTCAGCATTGTGACAGTGACGAGAAAAACACCACCTAACAAGAGCATTAATGCTCTCATGATCATGATCGGTTGTAGTGAGCTAAATGCAGAGGATGGTGTGCTGCTGGCCTGGTGTGTCGTCTGTAAACACACTGCTAATGCTGCATGATCAGTTAGACCACGCATGGATTTTTACTTGCTGATGCACAACTCTGAAGCAATAACAAGCAAATGACACTTCTAGGACTTACACCCACATATAAAGCCTGTAACAGACAAAAAGACATGGGTGTGATTCCAGCTTGATAACACGGTAAGAGAAAGTTTATGGTAAAAAGAAAACGATACAAATCATCCATGTTTCAGTCTTATAGCTGGTTTGTAAGATGTTTTTTATTTTATTTTATGGGTATATAAATAAAGGCAGCTGATATAAAGTCATTTAGCCTGATCAAGTGAGGATTATTTTGTAACATCTCTTGAAATGTTACGTTTTTTGCATCATTTATTGTGTGTTGGAAATCTGTTTTCTATATATTCAGAAGAGACTTGATTTTCAATTCCACTCCGACAAACAGCGTATTTCACAATGGTACACTAAAATGCATTATATTCACTCCAGAGGCTGGACAACATAAATTTTATGTTTGTTGTTGTTTTTAAACAAAAGAATGAAAATAACTGCAAGCACCCAGAAGCATTAACATTTAAACAGCAGAGATGTAAGAAAAAACAACGTTTATTTAATCCAACAGATCGATAGTATTTGATTGCATCAAAACAAATGAGCTAAATAAATAAATAAATCAAAATAATTGTACATGAATGTCGGTGCAGCAGTTTTGTAAAACGTAGCTTAAGAAAACTAGTCAGACACGCCTTCTGATGGACACAGAGGCCATCAGATGATCAAACCTACATACTTTGATTTATTGATTTGTGTATAACCTTGTTCAGTGAATTTGCTTGTAAGCCAACAAAAACCCATGTGCAAAGGGAACATTAATCAATGACATCGGTCCCATTACGATGGCTCTAAATAGCATGTGAGAGTGAGGAAGATGATCTAATAAAGAGACTCCATTTTCATAGCTGCTACAGCCCACGGGATGACTTCATTTTTCAAGCTGTTGTCACCTGCGTGTTGCTCTGAAAATAATTGAATAGAAACGCAGGCTGCCAGGCACGCCTAAAAGATTACACTCCTAGGTTCATGGAGTAAAACATCTGTCGTACCTGTGCACCTGCTAAAAGGTGCATAAATCAGAAGGTGAAATGCACCGAGATGAGTGGCTCATTGAAGAGTTGGCAAGTGAGGGAGAAGTTCATCATTAACAGAAGATTTCCAGATCAAGTTACAGACTAACTGTGGAAGGTTATGAACTGGAAGTCTTTACAAAGAACCGGGTGGTGGTAGGGGGGGTTGTGACAGCTGACTACAGGCAGCGAGGCATGTTTCAAATTTCTGTTAAAGTTTATCTTTAACTATTAAATAAAGGAATGAGATTTAAAACAATAAGAAAAAATCCAGTACATTTCTTGTAAATATTGTTCAAGTCTGCACATTTTAAGACTGAGGTTTAGTGAAGTTGTTTGCTGCCTTATATAAAACAACAAAACAAAACAATGTCTTGTTGTTGCAGAATTACTAACTGTGGATTATGATGTGTTTTGAGGTGAGACAGAGTTTGTCAGACAAGAAGAAAATATGTTTAATTTACTCAAGTCCATTCTGTCTAGATCAGAACTGACTTGGTGTTACTGACATTTAAAGTGAGAACTTTATGAGAAGATTTAATAAAAGCCTAGAAACATGTCTGTCACTCTAATATTGTGACAGATGTATTTATAGACACACATGAAACACATTTAATCATTATTAACCTAGATAAGGGACAATCCTGCAATCATCTGTTTATAGACTGATTCTTACTAAAATATACAAACCAGAGGACAGTGTGTACGTCACCATACAGCCTCGTTTTCATTAAGATAAATGTCATCTGTCAGTCTGTTTCAAAACATTCAACTTTCATAAAGACCTTTGCATCTTAAAACCAACGTGCCAGTGAGCATGTCCTTTCAACCTGGTTGAAAAGTGAGACCCAGCTAGTAAATAAGTTTCTCATTTTCCTTCCCAGCACCAGCCACCATCTAAGATGGATTATCGAGCGTGAACCGTCGCCAAAAATATCTGCTCCATTTCCTTCAAAGCGAAAACGTTTGATATCTGGCTATTAATACCTGCAAAAACTCATGTTGCTTTTGTTGTCCATGATGGGAGAGAGAGTCATGAGTGTTCACTTGAAAAACACAATGAAACTTCAACATTAAGCTAAAATTCATATCCACATAAAATACAAAAAAGGATCACGGTCCCCGTCAGTATGACCACGATTCAAAACCAGCTCACTGTCGCTACTTTCATTAATAAAAACATGATGCACAAGCTTTAAGGTTAAAATGATTTGATGGTTTTATACCAAAGATTATTTAACAGTCACAGTCTCCACCCACTCAAACAGAACACAACGTGTGGACCAATAGCAGCATCGCTTATCTAAATAGTTCAGCGTAGAAGGAGACAAAAATAAGACAGTAAGAAAGAAACAATGTACAATAAAGTGTTTGTGCTTAAAACGCTGTAGTTCCTAGACAACATCTTTTCAAAACAGAGGCTTTTTTAACTCGGCGCAGCTGAAGCAGAGCACGTTGTCACAAAGGACAGCTCTAAAAATAGGAGCACGGCTTTTCTGCAGCCCTGAGTGGCAGGATTGTTCTCTCTGCATTTATCAGCAGGTACAACTGCTCAACCCTCTGAGGTCTTTACAACTGCTCTCTCATAATCCTTGTTTTCTGCTTGGTGACTGCAGGACCCCAATAAATTACAGAAAAATAATATGTTCCAAGTCTATTGGTAATACAGCACACTTAATAACTACAGTTTTTACTATGAATTGTCATGTCTTTATTTAGATATTTTATGGCTTTCAAATTCATTATTGCTAAAACTGAAATCTTCTACGTGTCAGTACTGAACAGGGGGAATGACAGCCACAGCGGGGATAATAATAATAATCCAAAAAGCCTAAAGACAATCATTATCATTATCAAGCGCATAAACGGGGAAAAACTGTGCACCTCAATCATCTAAATTGTTGCCATTATCTTAGTTTACTGCCCTATAAGCTATAGCAGAGTGATGCTTATCATTCCTCTGTCATCACTCATGATGTGATGATGTTTCCTCTCAACCAAACATGATTAGTTTTCAAATCTAAAACAGGATAATGTGGCTGGAAGCAGCAGAAGAGAGCCATTTTATCAGCTCTGTTAATATGAATTCACTTCATATTGTTGTTGATATTGTGGTAATAGATTTGGAGTGCGGAGCGGGCTTTCCTCTTCATCCTTATCAGCACCAGTGCCCACAAATGGAAGGTGTTTATTGAGGAAGGCTGCTAGCAGCTACAGACAGGATGAACGGGGAACAGACGCAGATAAAACTACCGACCAGGGGGAGCACAAACACTAGAAAACACAAAGAGCAGCAGACACACAATCAGCACAAGAGACACCACTACTAATAAATACGGTACCTGAGGTTTATTGCATTCCTGGAAGCCAAGTTAGGGAGCAAGCCATGAAAAGAAGCAGAGAAAATGAGAGTTATCAAACATGCCACCAGCCTGTCGAGGATGGGAGGTATCACAAGCAAAAGCTTCACCAACATGTTAAAATGATGTTTTCTGTACATCACAACAATTAAAACACACACACCTGAATTGTTGCTTTCATGAGCATCTGTCTATACAGCACAACAAACTAATTATAGAACATTTCCACTCCTAAAAAGATAAAATAAATCAAAACTATTCTAAGTTAGCTCTAAAACCTTTAGCTGGATCATCTCTGACAACAGATGAAGCAGTAAAACATGTTTTCTGATCAAATACTTCAATTCTAACTCTAGTGGTTCCTGTTTTCTCCATTTCTGATATTCAGATACAAACATCCATTTACAATATCTGTGTATTCAGTTTTACTGTAGAGAGACTCATGACACGGGCTGAATAAGCTGCAGCAGACTTTTAATCAAGCAGTGCTACAAAAGTACAACCTGATTCACTTGTGAGTGTCATGCGTTACTATGTGTGAGTGATGGTGTCCAGTGGTCAGAGCAGGTTGTTTAAGCCTCTTCCAGGGTTTATGTACAGCTAAGCTAACCAGCATCAACAACATCAACATCTCATCTTCTTAACATTGTACATGGAAGTCAATAAAAACATACCCAAATGTTTGAGGGGAAAAATACAATAACAGCAGAAATCCAATAAAGATTTGGTTCTAATTGATAGAATTACATTTGTGATGGATTCTGCAGTCTGTCTGGACTGTTACTCTAATGCACTTTTTCAGCTAAGTATTCTATAAATAATTATCTAATACATTTAAATGACACCTGATGTTAAAGGATTTCCACAGGACAGAGAAAATCTCTCATGCATCCTCTTACAAGCTTTCTGACACTCTTTCTTCTTTAAAGTAAACTGAGACTGTAAGAACTAGATGGGGCTCCATCACTGTGAGAGATGTTCTGACAGACATCTAGTGGACACATCGAATGTTGCTGGGATTAAATCTGTAACTCTTCTGATTACAGGATGGCCTCACTACAACCACCAGGCCACCTGGGTGAAGCACAGGAGGAACAGTATTACAGACTTCAAGCCTCTTGCTGCTTGTATAATTATACAACATCTGTTTCTGAGCCTTGATGTTTCTGCTGGACATCAAATAAGCCCAGAGGATAGATATTGCTCATCTGCTCTGGGAGTTTGGGATGTCTCACCAGGGCTAAGAAGAAGTTTGAATGAGGACAGAAGAAAAAAGTGCACTGAGTGAAATAAAAAAAACTGTAAAGTTTTACATTTTTATGACAGATCAGATCTGCCATGCAGCATCTGGTAATGAAGAGGTTTGAACAGCCGCCATGTTGACATTTAATTTTAGACTGAGTGACAGACAGAAAGCACAAAGACTTTAAGTGAGTGGCAGGGTGAGAGATCAGAGGGAGAGTGTGTGTGTAAGAGTGTGTGAGTCAAGTCGACGGCTCAAATGGCTGATAATATCAGAGGAAGATATAGGGCGTGTGAGATAAGGTGTAAAATGCAGAGCGACTAAGAAATGGAGATTATGAGCCTCTGCAAGGGAGAATATAAAAAGATCAAGTGTGTGTGTGTGTGTGTGTCCATTTTGAACAAGGCACACAAGTGTCAACTCACGGCGCTCAGCACATAGAAGGCATGTGTTGAATCCTAAACACTGTCCCCCTTCACTGCCCTGATTTATCCATGGCAACAGAAATATATTTTAAATATTTATCTTCGCCCTTAAAAAGCCAGAATTATCTGCTGCATTTCTAATTATGGGAAACTCATATTTCTACTCAAACTTGAGCTGCGATCCTTTTCAGGCATTTAGATGACTGTGATTAGCTATATGACTTAATTTCCTTCACATTAAACGATAGGCACAGCAAAATAATACCTTTAGGTGTGCGTAGATAAAACTCAGCACAAGACAAGGTAAAAAGAGAAACTTAAAGATAAATATTTCTATCTAAACAGCAAATTAGAAGCTAAAAGTGCTACAATTCACCTGTGATGAAGATAATGGGCCTGAGGACAGAAGTTTAGGAGCAACTTAAACATCAAACTGTTGTAATACGCACAAAAGTTTTAATTGCTGCCTTCAGACACGTAAAAAAACCTAACTGTCTTTATTTCTTTGATCAACACTACAAGCCACTATGGCTTCTCTAACTTCTAAGACTCAACCTGATAAAAATCCTTCTGACTGACACAAGCAATATAACAGCCATTATCGAGCTCAAGGATTAGATGATTATATGGCTAATTCAAAGGATCCCATACACCCCCCCCCACCACACACACAAAAAAAAAGAAAAAGAAAAAAAAAACAAGATGAAAAGAAAGGAATAACTAGTGCCTTTAGAGTTTAGCTCAATAACCGCATTAAACTGCTGGAGTACCTAAAACGACTAGAAGCAACCATGTTGTTGTTTAATAGACAATATGTAATTGTTGTATTCTAACTGAAAGTTACACACTATAATAATGTACTATTCTAGAACATTTTCTCAGACTTCAACACTCTCATTTTAGTCCTCTAAATAAATGTCCAGGCAGGTCCAAATAAAGCCAATATTTACCAGGAATGATGTTCTGAGGCCAAATGGTCTTTAATGCTGTAAGAACCAAATGATGCTAATTTAATCTGGATATTAGCACTGCTTTGAATAATGGTGGTGTGTGTAGGTTACTCCCAGAGGGAGCACCAGTACTTGGTTGAGATGACTTGGATGTTTTAAGAATCATGCTGGCTCTCTACAGCAACAAAGACTGGATCCCTCGTTGATCCAGGACAGGACACACACAGATTCCAAATCATTATAACCTATAAAGTTATTTAACAATATAATTTATTACTACACAGGTGAACTGAGCAGTGCCATCAAGGCTAGTCAAACAGTGTAATGTCCACATATTGGTTGTAGGTTTATTTAATTGCACCTAGAGGTACAGACTGATTTGCACTTGTACATTTATCTGACAATGTTTGACTAAAAAGGCTAAAATCTTCCTGTTTGGTATCACATTCACATAATGATGACTAAGATGAACTACAATCTTGCCTGCAGTAGAGATTTCCTAAATTCCAAGAATCTCCTTGTTGCTTTTCTCACCTTCTTAATATGCCTGAGGGAAGAAGGAAAGAACATCGGAGTGTCCTGCTTTCTCAATGCTTGAGATTAGCTTGCAATGTCAGCTTAGCATTCGCTCAGATTCAGCTTCTCTGTCACTCCACTCCCCTCCACCTCATCCCACCCCCTCTCTGTCAGCAGCAGTGCACTGCTCCCTTGTTAACTTTGCTGCCTTCCTTACTGTACTTCTAAGGGAACACTTGAACAGAGCCCATTTGGGAATGCTTGTTGCCATGGCGTCGGCTCCATCCTTCCCACAGGAGTGATACTGGAGCAAGAAGAGTTGAACGAATGTCAGGAGACGTTGGGCCATGAGAAAGTTCAGTGCAGTCTTGCATAAAAAAAAAAAAAGTGTGTCTGAGTTTAAGGATCAGAGTAAGGGACAGTGGAGACAAATGGCACTGCTCATTTTAAGTCTAATTGTTTGGCAACCTTACAAGACAAAAAACAACAAAAAAAGGGTAACTTACACTCATGGGAATATCAAGAATGACTGGAATGCTGTGAAACTATGCAGAACAGGAAACTATGTGCAGAAAGTGCATGCTGGGTATTTACTTATTTCCTTGTGCCTCATTTCCCATGGAAAAAAAACTGAAGGGTTGAAAAGCAAAAAGCTTTGTGCCACGCAAAGAGCAACAAAGTCTTTTGAACTAAACGACACAATTCCAACAGGAACTTTACTTCAAAGAAAACTGACAGCAGTAAGAAAACATTTCTTCAGGACTGATTAAAACAAATCACAACCAAAGATATCATATTTTTATCTTTCTCTTAGGATGAAACCTTCAGTGGAACTGAAGAACTAACGGGGACATGAAATGTTCAGGTCATTTTGAGTTGCTGACTTAAAGAAGGGTGAACAGAAGATGTAGAGGAATCTTCCCAAAGCTCGATGTGCAACTCAGCTTTTCAAACCTGAGGTGTTCAGTTGGAAGCAACAATGATGAAAAATCCTTGCTTTTCTTCACTAAGTCAAACACGTAATTCTTAATTATTGAAAGATATTTCTATTAAAAAACTTTGCAAAATGCACATTTCAAATAAAGTTCCTCTGAATGAATGAACTTGTATTACTGAAATATTGACTTGGCTAGTCATATACACACAGTCCAAGTTGTTTATAAACTACGTTGAGTAATTTCAATAAATACAAATATGCAAATAAGTACAAATAGAAAAGTATATTAACTGAAGACGACAAACAAGTTGAAGCTCAACAAACTACAGAACATTCATTAAATAGATGCTAGAAGAACAGACAGTCTCCAGGTTCTCCAAACAAACACAAGAGTGTCACAACTCTAATCCAGTAAGAACAAGTGAAACAACAATTAAACACTGCAAGAAGAACAGACTCAAAGTGCTGCCTGGAGACACGATGGGGCACCACCAATGGAAAGGACATCACAACAACAACCTACAACCAAGGGTCAGCAAAACCAAGAAAACCCAGACTAAACACAAAGTTGATGCAGCAAAAAGACTTTCATTGTTTTTGAGAAGCAGAAATATCACAAGAGATTCTGAAGAAGCAGCTCAACACACAAACAGAGCCAACACTGCATCAGAGCATCACTGATTCGCCTCTGGCGGGCGCAGCAATCCACCACAGCGAGGGTAAACACAAAACTGTAGCATGGAGCGCAACTCACCGTGTGGTACCCCCGGGCTATGGGCGGCTTTCCGGTGGGATACGGATCCACGGTGTCGATGATTGTCTGCCTCTCCCCTTTCTGGTTGATCTTCCGAAAACGCCGCCGGGACTGTCTGTGTGAAGCTTGTCGCTGAAAATACTCCTCATTTTCATCCATATAGTCCACCTGCAAGCGACAGGGAAACAGAGCGAAGGGGAGTGACTGTCTTAGTCTTCATTCACACTCGCCCCCCCAAAAGGGAAAAAAAAAAAAACTTCCACATCCTCGTCCCTCCCATTCTTTTCATTGCATAAAAATAGAAGCGTGTGTGTATGTGTGTGTGGGCTCTTCGACGCACACCTATATCAAAGCGGTGCTCACAACACAAAAAGAGAGACAGAGACAGAAAGAAAGAGCGCTGACGGAGGCATCTGGATGGAAGGAGCGAGCTGGAGATGCAAGTGATGCAGAGCAAATTAACTGACAAGCAGACATAAACAGAGATGGAGTCTGATAGAGAAGCAGAAGCATAACAATCGCATCAAATTATATGTTCAGACAAGATCAAATCCAAGTTTCTATTTATAACCAACTGAGGAAATAAAAAAAATTTCCATACAAAAAACTGACACAGGATGGCAGTTTGAGCCAGCAGTCAGTTTCTATAGATTCCTAAAATATGTCAGCAGGAAGCTTTGGGTCATGATGGAATGACATATCTCTGTGTTTTGGGCTGATTCCTTCTCATGTGTCTTGCTACTTTCACTGCGGCTTCACATTTCATGCAGCTCTGCCTTTGGGATTACACCACTAAAATCTCGCTCTGCCTTACCAACGGCTGCCATGACAACGGCAGCCGAGTTGTGTGCAAGTGAGAGCACAAAATTGTGATTGTGTCTAATTGCAAACCTCAGAACAGTGTGAAGCTGTGTGTGTGTGCGTGTGTGTACGTACGTACAGTACAGACATATTAGCAGCTTCCAGACATGTTTGTTTCTAGGCTGCTGTTTGGAACTACAGTTGTGCATGTTTCTATGTGTCATGTGTAAACCTGTAGCGGTGAGCTTTATCAATGTGTTCAGGCAGCACAAAGCCCATCTCAGTTTTTATACTCACCTTCCATAGCAAAGAGGGAATTATCACTAGGAGTTTGTAGCAAACCAAAGCAGAAGGTAGTTTTATTAAGGGCTTTGTGTCTATCTGATAGGAACATTTACACTTCTGAAGACACACCAGGAGCATTAAATGAATGATGTGACTGCTCCCATGACAGCTGGTTGTTATATTACACACTCACAAGATGTGGGTTATGTTTAACGTCTTACTTTACAGAAGCATGACAGCAGGTCATGAGTATACTTCCTAGAAATACTGGCTGAGGGCATGTGTTTGAGCATGTGTGAGATTTTTAAGGTGACTAAGCACAATTCTAAAAGTGAAATTAATTGTTTTTAAGATAAATGATCCATTTGCAGATACAGGTACAGCTACTCGTTCATATTGTTCCGTTCAACAGCTGTGCATTTTGCCAAGACTAATTGAAAAGGCACAAAAAATACTTGCACAGCAACTTTTACTAAAAAGTTAATGGAATTTAAATAAAAATCCAGTTAACTGTATCAGGAATGTTTTTCCTGTTTATTATGTGCTTTGAATTTCTGGGTTATATTTCTTCTTTATATAATCATTTCTCTTTGAATATGTTTTACTCTCAAATACAAATCGTAAACACAGCAACTGCTCTTCTACTAAATCTCCAAAGCTTTGCAGTGTGTTTACTGTGTTATATCCTGTATTGACTAAAGATATTGATAAATGTATTGATCCATTAATCAGAAATGTTCACTGAACTTCCACTGCAACTGCAAAATGTAAATAATGCAGCATCCTTTTGCCATAAAACCCTCTGTTGTTACTTTGTTATGCAACAGTTAACTGAATGTTAGCTTTATCTGGCCTGACTCTTGTAAATTAATATTTTTTCTATTTTCTGAAACTTTTTTTATTCAAGTTCTAAGTTTCAAGGATTTAAACTGTGACCCATTTGAGCCTGCAAGTTAAAAGTTAACCAAAGGCTTGTAATGTGTCACTGAACCTGTAGTTGCAGACCTCTGAACATATTCTATTTTATGTCTTTACTGAATCATCAGCAGGTCTGTGAAGTCACAGTCATACTGTCATATTGTGTTGCACATGACAACAGCACCCAATTCTGACTGATCATTTATTCTTCAGCACACGCATTATAAACAATCCAAATCTGATAATCACACGCCTCTTGTTCTTCATTTAATCTCCTCAGTGGAAAAACAATATCAACATAATTATCACAGTTTAATTTTCTGCAATCTCACATCAAAGACAGCTGAAACTATTATTCAGTTTTCTGAGCCCACTTTGAAGCGAATGTTAAATAAGGGATTATTTTAGGATTAGGAAACTCGGGATGATGCAACTGTGTACTTATTGCAACAGAAAAGAGCTGCAGTTTAAAAGTGGAGTTGGTAACTAAAGTGTTTAAATGTAATCCATTATGACATGATGTCACGTATGCACTCGTGCTCATATATGAAGTTATAACTTTGACAGAGTATTAAAAGTCTGAGAAAAGAGACTCACCACAATCATTTCAGAGGGTTCGAGGACGATGCACTCACATCCACGACGCAGACTGCCAGCTGATCGCTTCCCAAAACTAAACACAAAGAAAAACAGGAAAGTTCTTAAAAACAGCAGAACTTGAGCCCAAACAGGTGGATTCCTGTTATCATGGACTCTCAGACAGATTTCTAACAGCACTGAAGGATCACATGAATGACAGTGAGAACTTTTTGGTGTCTCTTTGCACAGCATTTTACTGTATATACAGTATGGAAGTTCTATATATAAAGTCAGACAGAGTAGCATTGACTGGACAGCTTCTACTTTCAGTTTCAGAGAGGAAACACCCGCCTCTGGAAAAGTCCACTCAAATGACGTCAGAGTTTGTACAGTATGCCTCACTCTTTATGATTGGGGGAGCAGGGAAATAAAAAAAGCAGAAAACCTAAAATGTATCAAAGATGGCTCGCAGCCACGGAAATTCTGAGCACGTGAAAACCAACACTGTGGATATTGGAAAGAATGAGGTCTTTGTCCAGCACGTGGCCCCAATGCAGAGATACAAGGGGGCCCTTGTTTGTCATCTCTAACATTTTTTCCAATTTTGAATCTGAATCAGATGTTGTTTGCTAATTATTTTGTTAGATAAACCCAGACGACCCCCGAAAAGGGACTAATTTTAAGTCTCTGTTTCAGACTTTAACTGTTTTGCATTCAGAAAATTCAAGTATTAAAAAAACACACAAAATAAACTGGTGATTTTTGACCAACAGTGCCGACAGCTGAAATAACCTGGAACTTGTAACTTTTCCTTGAGAAACTGAAGGGTTATTTTAACCCTGGGTCGGAGGTCTAAATGTAGTAAATCAGACACATGAATCCTGCTGAGGAGAGCTGTCGATCTTAAATCGTCTACCAAAAGTTGCTTTTAATCATGAAAAAGCCGAACAATAAAGTTAATTTAGCTGTGTCGACACAAAATGTCTTCATGTTGAACATTTTGCTGTAGTTCTTAGAAAGGATTCTGGACTCATTGTTTCTGGAAGGTCTGGAACTAGAAATGGTTCTGTAATCAAATTGTGGACAACTGATAAGCAACACTGGCAATCAATCCTTTAAACCATGTAAAACCAAACCTAATCAGATTCTTAACATCTAAACTCTTTTAATTAGTTTATCTATTTGATGGAATCACTCCCTGTTTAAAATGAATCTGTGTAACGCATTCATGCTATTAAAAGCCCTTTATTACCCCCCTTTCCACTGGATGCATCGACAGCGTGCAACATTATGCTCGCGCAATCAGCAGCACTTCCCTTTCTACCAGAAGCGCCTCATACGCGTAAATCACTCGCGTAGCGTTACATCCAGCTGGTC
This sequence comes from Pachypanchax playfairii, assembly GCA_006937955.1. Lineage (NCBI taxonomy): Eukaryota > Metazoa > Chordata > Actinopteri > Cyprinodontiformes > Aplocheilidae > Pachypanchax > Pachypanchax playfairii. The sequence goes on from SSNP01000008.1 coordinate 5,288,968, forward strand.
CCAGAAGATCACAAAATCTCACAAGAATAGCAAAAACACGCGATTTCATCAGTACACACAACAACAAGCAGGGAGAAAGATGACAACATGTATCCAGAAGATATGTGGTTTATTTTCACACTACCTACGGATTTCAAACCTGTCACAGGTACCGTATTTTCTTGTAGTCTCGCAAAGAGAAATCCACACGTGTCCTTTTATTTTGAAACTTCCGGGTACGAACACATGATTTCCTGTCTGGTCCAAACTAAACTGCTGAACTTGACGCGTTTTAGAAGCGTAGTGCGTAGAAAATAAAACTGGAACGTAATGCTTGCGACACTACGCTTCTGGGACGCATCTCATGTGTTCTGCTTCATGCGCAGTGGGAACGGTCCCATTGACTTTAATGGCGGCTATCAGCCAGGTATTATGCGTCACTAACGTTGCGCGTCTGTTGCACGTCCAATGGAAAGGAGGGGTCAGAGCTTCTTACATCAAAGTTGATGTATTGTTTGAAAAATATGGGAGGAACATATATTGATATTGTTGTAGTTTCAGAAAGAACATTTTAAATACAGATTATTCACATGAATAAATGTTGATACTGCTTTATGTTGATGTGTGTACAACGCTCACTTATCTGAATCTATTTCAGCTTGTTAACACACTTAGGTCAGAGTGTTGTTAACTGAGTAACCTCAGATATAAAACATCTCCTTGGCACCCACAGATGAAGTGAACAGTGAGTAGTGGTGTGTGGCTACCTGCGCTGAGGTTACAGAGGTGGTGGCGGTGTTAATCAATCACCCCAATGCTTTGGAGCAATGGGATTGTGGGAAGCTGAGACACAAACACCTGCTTTTACAAAATGCAGGCGACAGTCTAAATGTTACTTTAGTAGAGAATAAATTACATCTTATAATTAGCATTTCAACAACTTCATTTTATAGACTTCCTACTCTTATTTCTGCTTATTTTATTGGTTATTTCTGCCTGTTTAAAACTTCTGTTAGCTTTTTATTGTTCATTTGCTTGAGTTACAGTTTACGTATGCCAATTTCTTACCCATACAATTTAAATAAAGTTATTACTGGTATTAGTGAGCTGGCTGAATGATCCACAGCAGGGTGTGTGAGTGAAGGCAGCGAGGGGGTTAATGCTGATTGTTGCTGTTTGCTTTGCCTGAGCTTGTCTAATGCTGTTGTAACACTGCTTGTATTCCCTGACAAACGCAAGCCTGAATTCCACTGCGGGACAAAAACAGGGCAATACGAAGAGCTTACTCAGTATTTTCACTCCCAAATTCGCAAGAAGACAAATGCTGTGATTCTTTTGCAACTAGTTTCTGGTAAAGATGATTTGTCAGCTAGGCGGAGGTCTGGTTTTATGGACATTTGGAGTCTGTACCAGCACTGATCCTTGCTCATCTCTTTCTGGTGTATGTGTGAGTGTGTGGGGGTGGAGGGGTGGGCCTTTCCAGTCCTGTATGCTTCACAAATGAATCAGGTCACCAAGTGCAGACAGCAAAGTGACAAGTTCAATCATGTTCCTCGATTGCATTCCTGACACTAGCAATCTAATCCTCTGTTTTACAAACAGCAGCCAATAGCAGTCCTGCCTCCAGGCGTGTGAGATATTAAAACAGGGATTATTAAGTGCATAGTGTGTGGAACACAAAGTACGTTGTTTTCAGATTAAAGCTTCCATTGCTCCAGGACCTTGCAAGTGCATACATTATAAAAGTTCAATGTAATGCTTCTTAAAGAAAAATCTGAATCTGATGGACAAGGATTTAAGCTCCTCTGCAGCAATCAACACTGTCATCCCCAAAAGCCTGACCCATGCAAATATTCCATTTTTACTAGCAGGACTGACGATGCTGAAGTCTGCACGCAGGAGAACGTCCTATAAATAATTCAACAGTGAGGATTTCAGGTCTACAAGTAAGCTCTGTGTTGTCTTTCCAGACAACTGAAGTGTGCGGCGGCTGCCAAACGTATAAAACAAGATAAAAGAATAAAAAAAAAAAGAAATGTGCTACAAGCTTGTGCACACATCACCAGGAAAAGATCATCACTGCTGTACTTTCATTAAAGAAATCCCTCAACAAAGCCTGTAAATGGAATACTGCAATGTATAAATTAATATTGAGATAATAACATCAACTTGTTTTAGTTTATTTTAAGTTCCACAATTATAAAAATGTCAGGTAGAAAAGTTTGGCTGATGATGTACATGAATTATCAAACTTGATCTTTACGTTGTTTTGGTGTTTTTGACTAGGAAACATTATTTTAAACACAAATATTGCAGCAGTGAAGATGTTGTACCAGTGCAAATGGAAATCTTCTACATGTATACATGTCTGACATCCTCAGGTGGAATCATATATTAACAAGTCAAAATAAAGACATCATTTCCGTCTCCAGTGTGTCATCCCAAATCCCAGAACATGAGGAAGTTCAGTTTTAAAGTTTACAGCTATAATTCTACAACCAATTTCAGCCTTTCTGAAGATTCTACTAGAACAAAAACACGTTATAGAAAGAAAACATTTAGAACATTACAAATGATTCACTGCTGCTACTTTTCTTTCACTTCCTGTCATCAGTTGCTGGCCACTGAGATTCCATTGACATCTTTCTCCCTTGGCGGCCTTGAATTTCCGACGTCATAGAAGAGACCTGCATATCTGAAATGTCATTCCACATGCATCACCAGTCTTTCCCTCTACCACACTCACTGCTATAGCCTCAAATCCACAATACATTAAACAGAGAATCCCCTAACCTGCATGTTTGGTTTGATCTGAGAGGAGAGGGTCCCCTGACTCGGGTAAGCTGTTTAACTGAGACAGTTGTAAAAGAGGGTACGCCAGCTCTTTAAACGGCCAGACCCTTAAGAAGTACAAAGATTAAACTCACTGGTTATGCAAGACTTTAAAACGTGCACAAAGAAAAAGAAAACGGGCAGACAGAGGACAGAGAAGCAGCACAGTCCCTGGAGACACGCCATGACTCATAAGTCAACTCAAGCTTCATTCTGGCTTGAAACATTCATGTCAGCTGCAGCTGAACACTCAGCCACCGTGCAAGGATGAACCGAATTCCTCGGAGTAACACTATGGTCGCACTACAGGCATACCCGAACCTTTGTTCTGCCACTTCTGAAATAGAGTTATAGCTCCAGTCAAGAATAGAATGTTCAGTGACTCATGACTTTTGCATCCCAAAATACAACTTCACTCCCAATGTGATGTCAAAGAAAAAAGGTCACAGAAGAAGTGAGTTTAGAGAAGCAGAACTGAACTTTTCTGAGATGCATCCTTCATCAGTGCATCTGCACTCTATCATTCATTCCTAACACATCCAGCACATCTCCCCCGCAGCAAGAGTTCTGTCTTTGTTTTGGTTTCAAAGTTGCCAAAAGTTGTAACTTACCCTCTAAACGTGAAGAACACACACACACCCATAACTGGCAGCACTCAAACTGACAAATCCAAAATAACTTCAAAGTCATGCTTCACATTCCAGACGTGAGGGTTTTACAGCAGCCAGCTCCCGGCTTGGAGGCAAGCCTCATATCTAACTTAAAAACAAAAACTCTGGAGGGCTTACGGCGAGCTTTAGTGAGACGTAAACTCGTGTGTTTAAGTGGAATTAGTTAGCAGAAGCAGCAGCTGCTGTTGTTCGAGCACTCACCCCCAACACTCCAAGCTGCTCCTGGACTGACACGGCTACCTGATAAGAGGATCTCTCCTCTTAAAATATCCCTTCTGTTAGTCCAAAAAGAGTCCGACAAACCCGTTACAAGTCCTGAGACTCTGGTGCAACTGCGGCATATCGTCCTGCACACACCCCAGAGCTGCTTTCTGAGATTTGTGTTTAAGAAATGGGAGTGTGTGGCTTTGAAAGAGTTTGTGTGTGTGTGCGTGTGTGTGTCAGCGTATGTCCAATGGCTCTGCTCCTTTCTCTCCCTCCCTCACTCAGTGTAATGTGGTGCGTCGACAAGCACCAGCATTCCAGCATGCGACTCACTTCCTGCTACAGTTACTAATGTGTGAGAGGGAGGACAGTGTGTTCTTAGTGTTCATTTCTGTTGTAGTTGTGTGTTAGATTTCTCCCATTACACAGAAATGACTCACCTCATCTCAGTGTCAGGTCAAGTAAAATCTTACAAAGATTTATTTAATTACAGGGAGACATGTTTTTTTTTAAATAAGCTCCATTTCCTCTTGACTTTAGAGCAGCATGATGTCCTGTTCCTTTAAATATTCTAATCTCAGTCAGGTCATTTCACTACAAATCAACAGAAAGAATGTCTGAGCTAAATAAATGTTTCTCATTTGTTTTTGATCTGTAGAAGTGATTTATTATAAACTTTAAAAAGCCTTAGTGTTTATATAAATCAATGTATTACTGTCAGTTGACATATTTCCAAGCAGAAGTTTGTGTGTTGATTATGTATATAAACCTAAAATCCATTATGTTTAAAATCAGCATAGTAAAAAAAAAACATTCTGAATTTAATATTTTTGGTTAATTAATGAAACTCACATTTTGATCTACAATAAAATTTAACTTTTAACTTTTGCAGTTTTTGACTTACTTCCAACTCACCGTAAACAAAAATAAAATATATAAATGAGTTCAGGAAACATGATGCGACTTTGATTTTTACTGCTACGATTAGCTAAATATGAGTTTGAATGTGGTGAAGAAGAACTGCCGAATTAAACACATTTTTTAAGCTTCTTTCTGAACTTCCACATGATAGTCAGCATGTCGTGTTATTAAAGCTTCAGAGAAAGATTTCTATTTGTAAAATTAATGAATGAAGTAATTCACTTTTAATTCACTACACTTATTATTTTCAGTCAATAAAAAGTCTGCTTGAGCTGCTGTAAACATGCTTAGAGTATTTGAGCTGTACTGACCTTTTATTCCGGACAGGAGACATGATTATACAAGATTAGTCCGATTCCTGCACTAACCAGGTTGTTATGAGCTGATTCAGTTAAGAGTTGAGGTTTTGGTTAAGCTTGCTAATTTTAGGGCTCGTGATCCGGAATTTTTTGTTCATGTCTGAAAGTCCCAGAATGAATGAACTCAGCAGCTTAGCGTGAGAGGAAGTTAAAACAGTGCAGAGATAATAAGTGGAAGTAAACACTTCCACAAGGTTTATTGTTGGTGAAACTGGTAATCAAACATAAAACACTTGAAATGACTTGTCTTAATAAGTTTAAGATTAAAACTGTTTCATAATCAGCTTTTTAGTTCTGATAATACACACGAGAAGGAAAACTGTTCACAAGTTTGAGTCACGTCAGAAGGTGAAAAAGCAGAAAATCTGAGAACTTAAAATGACAGAATAACAGGTGGAACATCTGGAAGAAGCTTGTTGGTTTTACATTAAGTGTGATATGATGGAGGATAACTGATACAGCAGATGTTCAACTGAGCTTCTGGACACGTTTCCAGGACACTAACAAACAGGGTCAGAGGTGGTGAAGAAAAGGACACCCCTTTGCTCTATGGTCTCTTATTTTTATACATTTTTAGTTTTGTATTTGTATTTTTTAAATTAACTGTACTTTAAGTTTTGGTTTTATACTTTAAATGTTAGGGTTAGTATAATAGTTTTTAATGTTTCTGTATTTTTATTTTGTGTGTTGTTTATTTCACTTTTCTGTGAACAGTGATCCCTCCTTGTTATCACAGAGGGTGCGTTGTAGATTTGTTTTAAATATTTTTGTGTTTCAGCTGTTTACGTGTTGAGTCAAGTTTTAATAAATAATAACATAAACGGCTCTGATGTCCCTTTATGTGCACATTATTGGGGAAAAAAACTTGCTTTCTACTAAATGAAACCTGCTTTCACTTCAGAGTTACAGTAAATAGTCTCAGACTGATTGAGTTTATAAAGCTGTGATTAATATCATCAGCCAGTCTGGTTGGATGAACAGCTGATGTTTTTTTGATGGTGCCATAAACCAGTCTATGATGAAAGTTTAAAAACCCCAACCTTTGAACAAACTTGAAGCTTGTATTCATGTGTGGTTTGTCAAGGTTTATTTAGGAGAGACACAAAGCTGTAGCTTCTTCCCTTAATGACTGAGTCATTCACCTTCCCCTGGATCAGATCTCCCTTCAGCTACCAGGGAAGAGAATGGAGGCACTGACAGAATTATGGAGACGTATCAGGTTTTCAAACCTTGTTGCCAGTCTACATTTGAACAGTCATTTCTGGGCACGGCCTGTCTGAAACCCAATTCCACCACATCTTTAAAAGCTTCAGGAAGTCCCTCTGGACTCTCTTCAGTTCCTCATGTCGCAACCAATTTCCCCTCCCAGCCATTTTGCCTTCACTGTTCTCCCCTTTATATACCAGATGAAACTTTCTTTTTCTTGTTGCTTGATGCCAATCCAGAACAGTTTTTAACGAAGAAATATATATTAACATGAAATATAATGATTAAGCTCTGAGAAGCTGCGAATAAAGAAATTCTTAAAGATGGATTATAATGAAAATTTATAATTAGAGTTATACCTGAGACATCGAGTGACCTCTGCATTCACAACACACATTTATCAGAAATATTTCCATTAACTGAGTTTTCATCAACGTTCCATTGAAATAAAAAATAATTATTTTCCCTTTTATTTATGAACTGAAGGTATGCTGCATCATTCACAAATGAGTCATTTTTCAGCCCAGATGTCCTTGGAACTAAATCACAATTCATGTTAAAGATATTTAGTTGTCATTTTCTTTGAAAACCTCTTCTTTCTAATCAACAATCACAAACTGAGCTGATCTCATTAAAGCCACTGTAAGCTTGTGTTTGTTCATAACTCTGCTGTTCCTCTGCCATCAGACAGAACTGATAAGGTGTTAGGGTCACACTGATCCCTGCCTACAATAATAACCCCATAGAAACACCTGCAACCTTTAAAATGGTTGATCATGTAGTCGATGCATCAAACTTACAAATGAGAGCATGCTCATGCACATTCATTGAATGTGAATGAAGCTTTTGGCAGTTCTGGGAACAATAAGCTAATTATTAAAGTCACACGTTCTCGTACTGTACGCTCAGTAAGCAGTCTGGATCTTTCTCCTCTGTGACTGCAGCAAGACATTTAATCTGCCAGTACCTGAAAATCCTCCTCAGGCGTCACATTCACACTTTCACCTTGATAAAACCCAGAAATGGAACCTGATTTTTCATGTTTTTCTGATCAAGTTCAGTGTTTAACTGCCTCCATTGTTCATGTGAGACCATAGAACCCCCCCCCCGTACTGCAGGAGGAGTTCAGCTCCACTGGCCAAAGCGACGGCCCCAAACTCCGAGTGGCCGTAGGTGTGTTGTGCAAGCCGGATTGATGAAAAGATCATTGTTTTCAAGTCGCCCACAGAGATGGTTCATGTAACAGATCCACTTGTGAAATTACAGCTCTTTAACATTTGGGTTTGGGCTTCAGATTCGTGGTCACTACTGAGAGCAGATGATATGAAGTCCTGTCAATGTGCAAAAACTCTCACGTCCACGTTCCCCTCATTTACATTTATGTTAGAATTAAAACTAAATAATGCTGCTGAGTTGTGATGCTGCTGCTCAGGAGATTATCATCTCTTCATCTTCTTATAAATCACAGTAACAAGACAAATATTAAACACTATTTCAATGTACAGCAGGGTGTTAGCTGCATATCCTTCATTGTGCTTATAATGAGTTCATTGTTTTGGACATGCTGAACTTTAATTCGTTCAGTGTGTGTGTGACATTTAAAATTATGTCTTAAGGGCATTTGAAATCCAAATGAAATTATCCATTCTATTGTAATAAATAACAACAGTGTACAGCAGCCGTTCCTGTAAAAAGAATCACTTCTGTTGACTCTTGAAGACCAAGCTAACAACAAGAAGAAACAAACTATCTGGAGAGTAATCAAAGATCTCTAAATCCCAGAATGAGCTCTTTGTCTGACTTGGTTCCTGGTCTGAACAGGTTTAGAAGACAGAAAGCTGTTTGCACAGTACTTAAAGAACAGGAACTAGAATGGTACTTGGAGTCGGAGACGGCTCTTACCTGCTTCTGGGAAGAAACATGGACTCCTTGATGAAAACTGAACCAGATAACAGGATGTACCAGCAGCTTCCAACATCATCGGGGCTGAAAAACAAAAGAAAAACACAAATTAACACAGAATACGATGATACTATTATTTATTAGCTGAAACTCTGGTGAACAGGTGAATTTCTTTTGAATGGTCACATTTCATCCACTTGCACATGTGCATTTCAAAATCACCTATATGTTTATGTTTGGAGATGTCTAGAGGGATTATTTACACATGAAGGTCATTTTCAAACCATGAACATCAGGACTAAAGTACCAGTTTAACATTCTAAATGAATATATTGAGGAATAATTTAAACTACTAACCAAAGAAAAGCTGAATGGAAAGAGAGGAAGATGAAAGAACTAAATCTATATCTGGTCTCTACTCACACCCATGGTCTTGTTGAAAAGGACATTTGGAGACGAGATAAACTCACACTGACCCACTCATGATGTAACAAGCTGTCAGATCAGTGTAGCAGGAGAAGTAACAAACCCACACAGTAAACAGCACACAGGAAACGTCTTTCTTTTTGCACTTTTTTAAATTACCGAAGGTTTTAAGAATTATGTTTCAGTCCATCTGAATAGTGGGATTTATGAAGGAACATCAGAGTCCTCAGCATACAGATGAAGATCTCCAGAATGTTTTCAGTAATTAAATTCCCTGTGCTGTCAACCAAAACATTATCATGTTAAATGTATTATTTTTGTTTACTTCATGATGCAGATTATCCTTCAGCCTTCACCACCACAGCAGGAACAGCAGAATGTTAATCTCACAAGGACAAATCCTTTCAGTTTGGTGCTACTTAAGCAACATTTCAACAAATAAGATCAAATATTATATAAGAAGGTGGTGTGGCTCCAAAATAAATCTTTGTGATTTCTTATTTACAGTATAATTAGTTCTATTAACCTTTAGATTAAACTAGACACATAAAACCTGATGAGATTTTTAAAGGTTCTACTTTAATCAACATTGTCAGTCACACACCAGCCTTTTGACAGTAAAGAGGAACAAAACACTCAGAGAAGGAAGTTTTCACATGCTGCGTGATACCAGTACCATATTTATCTAGTAACAGAACATAAACACTAAGTTTCAACTGAGATGGACAAAAACAGACATTGCAGTGACGTTACTACCAACAGAAGATCCCCAGCAAGCAGCTGAACTGTGGGGTTTCCATACAGGTTATTTGTTGTTGTCCCAGTTACATTGGTTTTGATTATTTCAAATTGAAACTGGACACAATGAAACTGTTTGACTGTAAATTATAACCAGAAGCTGGTTAATTATGTAAAGTAAAACAAGCAAAATTAAAATTCAATTCATTTTAAAATGAGATTTGTTTTTATTAGCACCATTAATTTTCTATTTTCAGAATATCTTATTTATTCTAGACAGAACTGGACAACCCAATGTAATGTTTGTGTCAGAGCCAAATCAAGTTAACCAGCTGAGAGAAATTAGGGATCTGTTCATTTTTACATTCATTGCAGAGCTTTCCTATTGTGAAATTACCTGGTCAATTCAACAAACCACCTGTTCTTTTACATTCCACCTAAAGTAGCAACATTTACATTTATCTTTCCCATAACTGCACAGCTTTAACTTTATAGGACACAACTCTCAGTGTCCAGCGTTTCCATCTTTCTGTTTATGACTTGGTGCATTTTAACTGTCCCCTCGTTACAGATGTTGACCTTCTGCACATTGAGTTGAAACCAAGCCATATACTTTACGGTGTTCTTGTGATATAAAAGCACCTGGTCTACACAGGACTCCTTCATTAAACCAGGAAGAAGGACTAAAAGAAAAATTAGAGACAAGTCACGCATCACTACACTGAAAGTGCTTTTTGCTTACTAAAAAGTAAAGGACGGATGCTCTTATTATACACCTGCTCCCACACAAACTCATAAATTCACACCTGACGCCACCGTGCTGACTGAGGGGTTTTTAATCATCAGTCTTCCTCCTTCCTCCTCCTCTCCACGCTTTTTCTAGAAGCACTAATGAGACAGTGGACGACACACTCTACTAACACAAAGCAAAAGCTTCAACATTTCTTCCAAAAAGCAGCTCTTTTCTCCTGAGTTTCCTCTCTCTCTATCCTCCTCCCTACAAACTAGCTCCATCCTGTATGTTTCCTCTCTGCATCTTGAAACTGCATGACTGAAATGTTCAAATATTAATTGCTAGCATGTAGCAGTTGGAGGAAGCACCTTACAGGATGAGGAGACGATACCACAGGAATGAAGATGTAAGTGGAAAGAAGACTCCTATCTGCTGTGACAGCTTGACTGATCTGGGTCACACATACAGGAAGCAATAGTCAAATGCTGAACATCGTTCACTGAAACACCCACAGGGAAGACTTTAACAGCAGGGAATCCGGTTCTACTGGTACCAAAACAAAACAAAAAAAACCTGAGGATTTTGATAAAATGCAGTTTGACTTGGGAAACCTGAAGCTTTAATCAAAAGCATAAAAATGAACAATGAATTACCATTTAGTAGGTTCAGAAGTTCTTACCTTTTCCCACAAAATAATCCTGTGGATGATTTAAAAAAAAACATTCTCAATCTTTTCAGCCAAATAATTACTTTCCCTTTTGTTAGTTTTCGTTGGTTGGTTGTAAAGAAGTTTGCTGGTTTGACTGATGGTAGAAAATCTGAATTTTTAAAGAATTTTTTACTTAAGAAAAAAAATATGTTAGGAAAATTGTCCTGTTTATATGTAAATAGTAAGAAGGAGGAGGATTTCAAGCATTTAGGATCAACAGTCCAGAGTAACGAAGAGTTTGGAAAAGAGGTAAAGAAACGTGCAAGCAGGTTGGAACGGGTGGAGGAAAGTATCAAGGATGATGTGGGACAAAAGAATATCAACAAGAATGAAAGGAAAAGTGGACAAGACAGTGATGAGACCAGCCATGTTGTCTGGTTTGGAGACGGTACCACTGAGGAAGGGACAGGAGACACAGGTAGCAGAAATGAACATGTTGAGGTTCTTTGGGAGAGACGAGGATGGACGGGATCAGGAATGAGTCCGTCAGAGGGATGTCACAGAGACAAAGTCAGACTGAGATGGTTTGGACATGTCCAGAGGAGAGATAGTGGGTTTATTGGGAAAATGATGCTGATGTGGGAACTACCAGACAGGAGGCCTAGAGAAAGACCAAAGAGGAGATACTGTATATGGATGTAGTGAAGGAGGACATGAGGTTGATTGGTGTGAGAGAAGAAGATGCAGAAGACAGATGGAGACAGATGACTTGCTGTGGCATCTCCTGAAGGGGGCAGTCAAAATGAAAAATAGAAGATATGTAAATGGTAAATGATGTTATTGTATGATCTTAAACATATCAGCTGAACTTACCACTGTCAGATTCATCCATTAATATCTACTACATTTAATCATCTTCAGCCAAATCCCAAAATGATGATAACACATCTTATCTGTTAGTATCCCAGTAACCAAGATTCTCTTCATCTAATGATTATGTTTCTAGGCAGAAAACAAATGATAAAAGTCTCAGTGACATCATCAGTGTCCCTGACTCTTCTAAAACCTTAACGCCTTCCAAATATGTCAACTATCACAACAAAACCAACAGATGATTGTGCTGCTTTTTAAACTGATTAAATTGATGGACTGAGGATTTACACATTATCTGTATTTGACTGTCAAAAACATTTTAAATAAATTCTTCATTCACAGTCAAAAAGTAACATCTTAAACAGAAACCAGGAAAATGCTTTAATGATCATTTCTAAGTTTAAAGACTTTATTTGGCTAAAGTAATTTAACGTCAGTCGTTCTTCATCACCAGATATTCAGAACTTTTTGTAACAAAAGAAGGAATCTGAATTCAGTCAACATGTTCAGCAGAGTGAAATATGTTTCTCCAGTGAATTGTTATAATTTTTAAACAACAGGTTACAATCATCAAGCCATTGTCAGGGAAACAAGCAGCTGGATTGAGTGCACAGGATAAAGAGTTTACAAAGAGTTGTGTCTATTCAGTAGTTCAGAATAAAACCAGCAACACTTCAAGTTGTTGTTGTTGTTGTTGGGCTGCTTTCATCCCCGAGAGACAAACGTGTTGCTGAGGTTAGGAAATAAAAACACTCAACAACAAGTCGACCAAAAGCAGCTAAGGAGTGAGTGGGAGACAGAATTATATGTTGGTCACATTTACACAGTAATACAGCTGCTGAGCCTCATTCTTAGGAGTTCACATTTTCATCATAACTATGTTCTTTAAAAACACAGACGTCTCTGTTCAGAGGGGAAAATTATAGCTTTTATTCTCGAATGTCAGACGATTTTAGTCAAATCTTTAACACCGGCCGTGTCAAGTCTACACAGACAGTTTGTGTTGATGTATATGTTTATGCTCATTATTGGGATGCAGTTTTTTTCTTCCACTTCTTATTTCTAAAAATGAGCCACTTTGGTGTTAACAGGGCCTGAAGCTCAGGTTTGTTTCAGTTACCTGCACATGTTATAATGTAAAAGCTGCACTTTCACAATCCTCCCTGATTAACTCTCACAACTATCCATCCACACAGTATTATTGCTAATGTTATAAACGGGTGAAAAGATGAAGTTAAACTGTTAAAGAGTTGGTCTTTTTTTTGGGGGGGGGGGTAGAGTAACAGGCTGATTAAGTTCCTGTAGATGAGGAAATTTAATCTGATAATCGACTTTTATCAGGTTGAAGCACTGACCAAATTTATATATTCATAAATACAAACACAAACGAATGAAAAACATCTGGGCCTAGCCATCATTCACTATATACACATGCTTATTCCTTTTCAGGGTCGTGGGGAGCTGGTGCCAAGACAACTAGAAGAAAATGACTTTCATGCAGAAATTGGAAAATAACCCGCTGTGTTTCTGCAGAGCTACAATAAAATAAATAAATTTCTCTTGAAACCAAGAGAACTTCATCTGAAAGGCTCTTAATGAGAAAGTTTGTCCCCTTTAAATGAGAAAACGGGAATGGAGAAGATCTCAGCTGAGTCTCTTGAAAACCCTCAATAAAACTTTTCAGCATACTTTCTGTTCTTCATCTCACAGTAACAGCAGGGAAATGTTGAAACACTGTACTTACACATGTGTATGTATGACTTCCTGTATGACTGCTTCAAGGATCATGCTTTTTGTTGCATTTTAGACAAATGAAAACATAAAGAGGAAACTCCTTCTGAAGGTCCAACCAGCTCAGTGTTTTTACTTATTTATGTACATCCAGAAACACTTCCAGTGACTGTGTATGTGTGTGTGTGATGAGAACCAGGGGGAATTTGCTCAAAGTCTATTATTTGGTGGCTGTTTAATCTGCAATCCTTTTGTTTAACCTGCTCCTACAGCAATAAGTGAACTTCTAATGAGGTGTTGACTTTACTACACACACACACACACACACACGCACACGCACACACAGGATCAAAAGGCAGAAAAAAGACAATGCTCAGTCTCAAGAAGCTCACAAAGTTAATTAACAGTCTTATTTTCTCACTAAGGGTGTTAAAAAGATGTCAACACGTGACAGCAGTCAAACATTGTGTCTGTATTTGGTTAAACACAACAATGACACACTGACGCTTTCTGGAAGCTTCAATATAACGCTGGAAAAATGAACGCTTGAAAAAACAGGAGAAGGAACTACGAGAAAATGACTTTCTAGTTTCATCTTTACAGACAGAAATCTCCTTTTTTGTTTGATTGTGTGTGTTTTGATGATGGAAATTGTGTTTCAAGTTTTTTTTTTTTTTTTTTTTAAACAATTTACTCACCAGTTATTGATTTGGGCTTGTATCTCTAGTGTAAGACCTTCTGTCTTTAGGTGTGTTAACGAATGACTTGTAACATGTCACACATTCTGTACCAGGAAATATTCCAATCACTTCTGTGTTTCCTAAACATTTGTTTTAATTTGTTGCACCCTGAGCCACTGTGTGCTGTCTGCAATTGCTTCGGGTCAGTGAAATGTTTTTACAATGTCTGCTTCAGAGATGAGAATCTGCTCAAACATCATCAATATACTTACTAGTAAAGAACTTCGTTGGCTTCGTGTCTCTCGTAACGGACTGTTTCACACATTATCCTGGAGGGACAGAGGACAAAACATTGAAATAAGGCAACAAATATAATATGTGACTTTTATCTGAGCTGGTTAACATAAAACTAGATTTAAGAAGAATTAATGAGGGTGTCAATTAAAAAGATATTTGAAATAAAGCCCATTTCCTATAGAAACATTTTAACTAGCATAAAATCATTGTGGGTTTGGTTTCAGAAAGATAAACAGCAGGTGTCATATTTTATAATGCTTTGACCCTTTAGTGATTGATTTCATATCAAGCTTTCCAAACACATTTTTGGAGAAAAGAATTTTCTTAAAATGCAGCTCCAGAAAACAATAAAGGCTTTTAAAACCAACTGCAGGTGGACATCTGGTCGTAGCCCCGAGAACCAAAACACAACGCCAGCTCTAAAAAAAGATTGTGCAAAAGAACCACAGAAGAAGAACAACATGGTCCTCCCAAATGAAAAAACTGAGAAAATTGGACTTTACAGGATTCCACATTTGGTGGGATGTGTTTTTTTTTTTTTCTGGCTGGAATTGTTTTCGTTTTTCTTTGTTGTCTGGTAAAGATGAATTTGGCAGGAATGGTGGGCTGGTGTGGGACCATGGGGACATTCCTCGGGATTCAAACAGGGTGGACAGAGCAGGGTTATGTTGGGTGGGAGGCCTCTGAGGGGTCACAGTGTGGAATGTTCTAGCTCACAGGTCGTGCACTGCTACATTGTTCCCTTGCTGATATAATCCCTATGAATGTACACAGACCAAGCCAGGAACAGACTTCTAACACAATGTTTGGAGAGTCTGTGACTGGAAGGCGAACGTGGCAACAGAGAAGTAAAAAAAAAAAAAACACACAATCAGGTGTGAAGAGCTGAAACGGGTGGTCCTATCACTTAGAAAAAAATGTTGCTTCATTTTAACAGTGAACAGAGAAAATGATTCAACTTGACTTCCAACAATTTCTACAAGGTTCACAGAAAAGAACAAAAACAAATAATTTAATAAATAGGATTTATAAATCAGAGCTGTGTGGGATGAAAGCAAACTTCAGTTCACTTTCAAAGGTGAAAATAAGAGAAGCTGTACAAGGTGTTCAGATCTTAGCCCCGCCTATTTTTACACCTCTGCATACCTGACTACATGCTGTGTAAAGGCCAGTTCGTGTCTCACAGCTGTTTGTCATCAGCTAATGAAATAAAACAGTATCCATTATTATTTTAGTACAAAAAGTTATGAAGTAAATGACTCCTTTGAAAAAAACAGCATGTCAAACTACTAGTTCAACCTAAAGCCACCAGCTGATTGGCTAAAAATAAAAGTTAAACAGGAGGAAAAGCTCAAAACAAATTTGTGGATACTTTGAAAAATCAATCAATCAATCAATCAGATTTTAGAGACATCTTCAGAAACTATAAACTGACTTCAGTATAACTTTCTGTAAATTCATGTGTTTAGTGTTTTAAACAATCTACAGAAACATCTCGGTTATAATCATCTGGTTTAATAGTGTTTTATGACTCCAACTGCTGTGAGGCTAAAAGCGATGACCTGAGGTTTCATTTGCATTTAAATCCATGTTACAAGAAGTTGGAGGTCTAATTTGTGTTATTTAGACAGCAGGAACGTCTGCAGACACTCACCTTAGTTGGTGCTCCCGCAGATTGAATAACGCCTCCATCCCGTGGAGGTATGAGTAAACGATCTCCAGATCCTGAGGAAGGGAAGAAAAAACATCAGACATCTGAGTTACAGTGAAAGGGAGGAATTGATAAATTGGCTGGGCGACAGAAAGAAGTTTATAAACACGTTTCAACCATTTTTTATGGAAATAAGTGTATAAACCATGTGAGGATTATAAAATAATGAAAAGAGTTTGTAAAAGCCGTCAAATCTCAAACATCAGAGAGATGGTCTGTTGTTCATGAGGATTTAGTTTAGAAATGACTGAACTGTGACCATCAAGTTTTACAAACTGAACCTAAAACAGTTTAAATCATTTCTATGTGCATCATCGTCTACACTTGACCTGCTGATAATTTACACTGCAGCTGATAAACTGGTTATCCAGACCACAAACTATCACTTCCCGGCACAGTGAAGTGAATCCTGGGACATAACACCGGCATCGACGGTGATAAAACAAGCTCACAGGAAATAAATGAAGGAGGTTCACGGCACAACTATAAACTCCCATTCAATTACTTCATCAAGTGACCCAGTGAGTAACTCTCACACTGATTGGCTCTTATCCAAGTCAGAGGTGAAACAAAGTGGTCCTCTCTGAGAACTGGCAGCCAGCACAGCTACTCCACTGTCCACTGGCGCATACACACACACACACACACAGACTGCACGTTCCTCTGTGTGTGTGCTGCAGCGGTGGTGCGAGTCTCTGGAAGACCTTTGTTTGTAGAAACTGGAGGCAGATTCGGCGACAGAGGAGCAGCGAGACAACAGAGAACTTGTGCAGAGACTCGACCAGACGCACAGACATGAATGAAGCCACAGAGAGTGGATTGTTTGTCTCTGGGTTCCTGAGTTTCTGAGAGCAACAATCTTATGTTTAATGAACATTTTAGGACATGCTGACCACAAAGCCTGAATTATAGTTTGAGCTGATCTGGTGTCCCAAAATGTTTGCAGAGATGTTTGCCAGAGGAGCCTCACTACCGCAACGGTAAGTTGATGGTTGGTGGTTGATTCAAGAAAAAAAATCAATGAAATTTTAAATGTTTTTTCACATGCTGAAAAAATCCACACAAATAACAAAGAATACATGAAAGAGAAAAAGAGAGAAAGAGAGAACATTTAAATAAAGTGTTCAACCTGCTATACTCACATAATCATTTCAATCCTTTTAATTTCTAACATTATGTCTAAATAAATGAGAAGAAATTGTATGTGAGCGTGTTAATGAAGTTTGGAGAGGAAATGATTATCTTCATACCTGATTATCAAACATCTACTGCCACCTACTGGATGACAAAGAAACTACGGTTTTAATTAACATTCTGAATCTAAAATCCAGTTGTTTTTTAGTTAAAGTAGAATAAAAGAGCTGTAAAATGACGTTCCGTTTATTTCCTCTATAATGGTAAGTAAGCGAGCTTCAGAAGAAACATGACTGCTGGGCTGATATTCTTATATATATATATATAAAAACATAATTCAACTTTAAAGCTTCAGAGGCTGTTTACCCACACATAATTTAAAATGCAGCTGGAGTTTTAAATACCAAAATTCTGCTCTCTCAACTCAAAGTTCCAGGCTATGGAAATTTAACCTATAAAATGATGTAGTTTATTTTAAGAAAGTGTACAGTGTTTGTTTATAAAAGCCAAAGTGTCTGAGCATTTTTGATTTTTTTTAACCACTGACTGTGAGGTAGTTTGATGGCTCAGTGGTCCAAACTATAAACCACACAACTGCAACAGCACCATGTTTTCTGCTTCTAGCAGAGTAACCACGAACACCATCAGCCAAGAATTTGGTTACATCACATTCTTCTGTTGTTACAAGTTTAACAATGCAGTCACATAGAGACATGAACTAACTTTAACAAAAAATGTGATCATATAATAAAATAAATCTGTAAAAATGTATAATGTAAGTGGAAGACTGTCTAGATGAAAGCAAAGAATGATTAAACGTTCAGAGGCAGAAACAGTCGGTCACCACTAGGTGGCAGTGTTGTAAGTTTCTTTGTCCTGCACAATGTGAATTAAAAAGCACCACTGAGGCGAAGCCTCATGGAGAGAAATATGCAGAGCCATCAATTGTGGCTTAACTCTCAAATATTTGAGATTGACTCTATGGAAAGAACGTAAAGGACCCCATCATTCCCGCTCACTGGGACTTACATTTTCCATTCTTTACTTGTTATTTCTTTGGAGTAAAGATGGGGACAGGGGAAAAACAAAGACAAAAGCAAGATTCAACCAATAATTTCTTCCATCTAACAACATCTCAAACTGAAAGATTTCTAAAAGCTCACTTTTATTTAGCTTCTGTTGGATCAAAAACAGACTAAAAGGTGACGCGTGTTTCATGTTTGTTGGGCTGAAAACAGGATGAACAAACTTTCTTACAACAGAAACAGGAAGGAAAAAGCAACATCTAGAAGAAACTGGAACAAGATGATGAAAGCTGTCTTCCGTCGGACTCCTGCTCTGTTTGTGTTGGATCAAAACAAAGGATGCTCTTTTTTTTAACTCAACTCAAAGTCCCAGGCTCCACCAGTAACAACATCTAATCCTCCTCCCTTCCTCTGCTGGACTAATCCTTCCAGGAACACAGGTGGCCCCACAGGAGGAGACACATACCAAGGTAAAACCCTGGGGAATTTTTAGAAAACTATTTACAGTGTTTCTCACATACCAGTGACATAGTGGTGACTCAAACTTTTGCAAAGTCATTTCCCTAACACAATGACATAAAGTCATGACTTTACACCTTATTTGTAAGACAGATGGCAGCAGTGCAATGCAGTCAGACAAGTAAAGGCATTTCCGGTCCAGGATACAAATTAAACAATAGCAGGCCTTGTCTTCCCTGTTTGGGACCTGCAGACACCGGGGCAGAGCCATCCTTTATTTTCCCACCCCTCATGTTAGGCCCCAGGGGGAGAGGGTGCGGGATTGGGCCTGATGCCAGCCCATTCAGAGACAAAACACTTAATGAGGATAGGGAGATCAAGGAAGTTCTAATATTCTTCCTGCTTGATGTTTACTGTTAGTTACCAAAAATGAAAATGAACCTGTGAGAATACAAACAATACCAAATGAAAAGAAAACAAGGTCAATAAAAGAAGTCCTCAGGAAAAGTGACAAAGAAGGGCCAGAATTTAAACCAAACATGATGACAGTAATGTTTGTCTTACAAAATACTAGATTCCAGGAACTGAAAATGACTTTGTTTACCCACTAATCTATTTGTTGTTCTTTCTTATATTCTGGTTCATCAAACAAAAGTCTGAAAACTTTAAAATGTTTGATTTCTAGTAGAACAATTCAGCAAAAATATTAAATTAATAAATGTTTTTGCCTTATTCACCAACAGATTGCTTTAACCTATCGTTGCAGCACTACGTTCAGATACAGAAAACAAAGGAAAAGGCAGTAGTCGATGTAAAGTCCGTCTTTGTATTCACTGATTCAATAGTTTTGGGTCGTCCTTAACTACATTACGAGGAAGCTTTGGCTTTTCTTATCTCTTAACACCACAGCGTCTGTTGCCAGATAGTGGCTTTTCTCAGGTTGTCTCCTTTCACAGGCCCAAATGGCCAACCCAGTTCTTCATTTGGCTCTGGCTGAGAGCAGATAGCAGAGCTCAGCATCCATCCATCACCCGCTGCAGACAAGCATCAAAGGAAGGGGCTTAAACTTTGCAGAGACAATGGCCCACTGTGAGGGAGATCAGAGAGACCGGGTTTCTGATGACAACAGAAATACTGCATTTCTATTTTTATTTTAACCCAATAAAGCATCATTTAACCTTCCTGTACATCTTAAACGGAATAAAACACAATAAGTGAAGAAAATGAGTTCATTAAAACAATAACAAATAGTAAAAACACCCACAATAAATTGGTAATGAATGAAGCAGATTAAATTTACATTGTGCTTTTTATCTTTATGATTATGTTAGAAAGACAAATTAATGGCAGAGCCATAAAAGCTGACCTGACTGTTGACTTAGCAAAGTGTTGGCCTCACTGGGCCACTGACAGGAATAAATCAGTGATCACGTTTCCTTTGCTGACAACATCAACATCTCCAGTTGGCTGGATTAGTACCTGCAAACACACTGCTTCTCTGCCTTCTTTCATGTAGCGTCTGTCCCGCAGAGCTACAAAAATGTTCCTTTTCCAAGAAATATTAAATATCCGCAAACAGTTTATCATAACAAGGAGTGTTGCTATATGGTCTGCTGTAAGGCATTATAGTTTGCTAAGAGGGACATTAAGGAGGTGTTTGGGAAGGTGAAGAGCTGCAGGTTTCTCTGAGCACAGGCTGATATTTGTGAACACTTTTGTGTGATCTTCATCATTTCAGATTTAATTTTTTTTGTTGAGGTTTTAGGAGCTGCAGTAGCTTTGTAGCATTAATCTATGATACAAAACCAGAATGTACTTCAGCTTCAGACAGAAATAAGAATGAAAATGTTGCTGAGCTTTCTCTGAAAATAAGCTTATAAATGTATTCTTGCACCAGCCAGATATTATTTTTACATTGCTTATTATCTTATT
This sequence comes from Pachypanchax playfairii, assembly GCA_006937955.1. NCBI lineage: Eukaryota > Metazoa > Chordata > Actinopteri > Cyprinodontiformes > Aplocheilidae > Pachypanchax > Pachypanchax playfairii. The sequence goes on from SSNP01000008.1 coordinate 5,309,430, forward strand.
TATCAAATTATATGGTGCAGTTTGTTAACAGGGTCATAAGTGATGTTTTTAACTGTCTTTTGCTTCCAGAAATCTTTAAAAACATCCTAAAACACTCAACACAGAACTAGAGAAGAACCAGTTCTGTTGTTGTGTTGACACATAAAAGACTCAAAGTTCTTTTGATGAAATGAAAAATAAATTTAAAAGACTTGCTAAGCCAGAGCGACATCTGTTCAACCATCAGCTCAGCAGCTCTGTGTCTGAGTGGGGTCTCATTTTGTCTAACGTCTCATCTGCAAACTGTAAAATCTGACAAATTGTGATCATTCCTTCTGTCCTGGTTTGCCAGCACTCAGAGATCAAATGTAACAACCAATAGGAACATGGTGTCTCTCCTTCATCAGCTCATTCTGATCCTTCCCTGGTGGTGTAGCTCAGTGGGAAAATGATTCCAGAACAGAAAAGTTCAACACGATGCACAAACTTTCTAAAATCCTTGACTTGTAATAGAGCATAATGTTTAAAACTACACTGAGAGCTCGTAATGAGCACTGGAGTTTTGAACGTGCAGGAAGTCACACTCGAGATGAACAGCACCTTGCTACATTCATTCCAACATTCCACCATCTAAGGTGCTTACAAACCTGATCCCTGGGCATCAAGAAGGAGCTGCTGGTCTAATCAACAGTTTTACAGAGATTTGTTGTTGTTCTGTTTGAGAAAACAGCTACAAAAAGAACAAATTAATCCTCCTCAACTTGGGAGCGAGGACGACCTAGTTCTACAACAATTGCTCATTTGCCATTGCAGGGTCAGCGTTTCACTCTGTGCTCTCACCCTCTGAACTTCACTGAAGCCATTTTAAGGTTGCAATGAAAGAACAAGCTTGTAAATGCCTCAGGAGCTCGTTAGTGCAGCGTATTGTGCCTGTGATGAAAGAAGTTCAATGTTAACGTGTTTTAAAAAAAGAAGAAAAGAATCTAAAAATAAGATTATCTGTTTCAAAGGCAGCAGCAAAAAACAAATGCCTTTAAACATTTCAGCTATAAAGTCCTGAGGTAAAAGAGTTACAATCTGCAGCTGCATATTACATCATGACATATAACATTCTGATCCATTACAGGTTTTGTTCCAGGGACCCTCCCTCATTGGAAGAGACTTCAGCATTCCTGGATCCTGTTACTGTGACATCACAGAGGCTGTCTTGTGTATCGAGCTGGGGTGAGGCTTGCATTCCTCAAATGACACTGGCGAGATGTCTCAGTGTCCATCCCACTGACACACGAACACCCACAAAGCCAAAAAAAGCCGACTCAGACTGACCCCCTGCGGCTCAGCAACCTATGGTTTGTTCTACGTATCATGGATTAGCCATCTGGGTCGACCTACAGGACCATGTACTTATGCAACAAATGACTGCCTAATAAAAATGTCTAAAAACATATTTTCCACATCGACGTCATTGTTCAAAAAAGTGTATTTAGTCCCCACCCAATTCCAACTTATCGATGTTACCACATTAGTAGAGTTCATACAGAAAGTGTTGGGCAACATCATAACTGTGTTCTTCAGATGGAACTTAGCTTCAGCGTAAACAGGTGAATTTTCTCAGGAAACAGGAACAGATGTTTGGAAAATAGTGTTCGGAAGATCCAAGACTTCACTCAGGACTCCATGCAGCTTTGCAATAACTGAAATGTCAGCGATATCAATGTCCTGCAATCTAATGAAAAGCATATGTCTCCATCAGCAATTTGAAGAGCACGTGATCAAATAAAGAGGTGGACAGTGCGGCCATGTGAGGAGACAAACAGCCTGGGGCTGTGTAACGAAGTAAATGGACCACAGGGAGCCAGACGGTGTTGAAGGTTGGAAGGTCATGTTGCCTACGATGCAATATCCACTAATGACAACATATTGCATTAAACCGTCTACTCAGCACAAACACAACACCACGTCCATGTGCCAAGAGAGACTGAGGAAGACCACTCCCCTGAAGCTGACAAAACAGCAGCGATGGCAGTTTATCCCAAACAGCATTCATCATGCACCTCGGGGAGGCGGCATGATGCTCCGTACAAGTACCACTGTGTGCATGTTTGTCTCTGTTTGTGCATTCCATTGCTTTGTTTGTACATTCCATGTGTCAACAGGGTGGCCGGCAGCCGTCCTTGAATCTTTATTGACACAGAGTGTGGGATCTGTTGGGTATTTTTATCCATTAGCCTGTGTGACAGAGCAGGTGGAGGCTTTGTGGACTACAACAAGGTCACACAGTGACGACTGACTGTACGCCGTGATCTGAGGCTGTTTTAACTTAATGCTGAGCAGGTCTGAAAGTAAACTCAGAACTTGAAATAAATACTAAAAAAAAATCAAGAAACATTAAAACCTTTGGTGTAATAATGAGGGACCGCAATCACAACAGCTTTCTAAATATAAGATCAAAAACAACATCCTTCTTGGATCAGCCTTCATATTTTGACACTATGGCTACAGCAGAAATAACTCAAAGCTAATTAGTGGTGTTACTAAGCACCGCATGTCAACTTAAAAGGTTAAGATGGCGACGCACATGAACTTCACCTTTTCCCCTGTCTGTTGAGAAAGCACTGACACTTCCCTTTCCTCCGCCACCTGCTCAGATGTGTTCAGGACAAAGACGGTGCTCTGCTTTGTCTTAAACATCCAGACAGCCTCCACTTCAACTTTTACGCCGGTTTGATATAAATTACACCCCTCTAAAGGATGACTGTGTGTGGTTGAGGAGGCTGGCGGAGCAGAACAACTAGGCAGCCACAGACAGAATTTAAAAGCATTTGGAAGCTGCTGTTTATTTCCCACTGTCGTCAGGCAGCCGGTGGACATGGAAACTGGTTGGAACGGGAATCAGGGAGGCATGTGAATGAGCTTAGCAGTGCCCACTTGAGCTGTCTGCCAATATAAAACCCTCAAGAGCTATAATGCACTCAGTCTCTTGAGGGATGCAAATGAAATGAATCCTGGAGAGGAGAGGAAGTAGTAAATGAAGACATTTTGTTGCAATGACTTGGGAGTGTTGTTCAATATGATAAATGAATGTGAGTTTATTAAAAGCTAGTAAAACTGTGTTGGTGGTAAAGCGTGTTTGAACAACAACAACAACAACAAAAAAGGAGGAAAAAAAAGGTTAACTGACCTCTCCAAGCCATCTGCTTTGATCGGAGCTGCAGCCAGCTGACAGACGTTGCTTTGGAACTAAATGAGTGTTTGTATTCAGCTCAGTAAATCAAAAACAGAATTGTGCAGCCAAGAGTCCAAGAAGATAAAAATCATATCAAGAGGCAGCTTCTGCATTATTACTGCATGTCAAATATATCTTTCAGCACTGAAAATATTCTGAAAGTGTGTGTGTTATGAATCCATAAAAGAACAAAAAAAATGAAAAAAAATCCAATTTAAGTTCAGCTACAAGTTCAGAACTTTGAATCAGCATCGAGGGAAGAACAAAAGCATCTGCAGTACAACAGATATTTTATAAATAAATAACATATTAAAATGATTTATTAAAAGGGAACAACACAAGCTGCAAATGAACAATTTGTTAGTCTGAACTCTGTATCGATTGCATATTCACAAGCCACAGGAAACTCCACAAGGACAAAATACTACAGTGTTGTCCTTGAAAGGAACAAGAAGATAAGTTGTTCTACTAACAGGACAAACTTTCCTGCCTCCGTCTGGCAGCGTTTTACCATGATCCACAGTTAGTCAAGCCTCACTGATGCAGGATTCCACTGTTATCTAATTAACACTGCTGAGTCAGAGCCCCTTCACTGTCACACAGAAACCATCAACAGTATCACAACCACCATGCAAAATACTGAAAGTGTCTGATCAATAGAAACAGTTGACTTTGCAGATGTTACAAACTTCCCAGAGATGAGAGCATTTCAGACGTGTGGCATCTCTCTCAGTATGACCTAATAAAACACTCCATCTAAGGTCGGAGGTCAGTTTATGTTTCTTTTCTGGTTTTTAAACAGGATTCAAGTTCAAACCTGTAATGTTTCAAAGTGAAAGATCAAAGTTTATCCTTCAAGACTGATCTCAAGCTTAGATTTCTAAACCCAGACCAGGTTGAACTTTGTCCCTGATGTAGACAAACCTGCAGCTCCCTCACACACCCAGTGATGTTAAGTTGAGCTCAGCTTTACGGCCAACCACTGTGCAGAACTGTTCTCAGATTCTGGCAGCTATTAATCACATGATAGAACTTCAGAGTGGACAGAAAATAACAATCATTCTCAAAGCACATGTGCTCATTTTCCATTATATAAATATTGTTTATGTGCTCTTTAGGCGTCTGCAACTAATGCACAACTCTTACTTGTTAGTCCAATGAATCAGTCATTACTAGTAATAAATAATCAAATCCTTTTAATGACAGATATTTAATTTTTGATTATAGTGCATTAAAATCACCTATAAGTTGTTAAAAACATGTCGTTGTAAAACTGAGTTGATCTGTTTAATAAGGAATAATTCAAAATTCTTCCCAGAGAAACCGCAGTACAAATAATTGAGTGTTGGTAATGAAAGCTAATGTAAACTAATAATCTCAATTAAAATATTGCTTATTTTAGATGCGCTAACCGCAACAACAGCTGAGTTTGGATTCAACATTGGACTCAGACCAGCATTAGACAAAAGGGTCTCTTTGCTCTATCACTGAACCTGATCGTAGCGGGTCTTTTCCCCGGGAACAAAGCCAACTGTCCGGCCAAATGAAAACCTGTCCTATCTTGTTCAGACAAAGACCTCAAAGAGCATGACAAAGTTATGCAACATATATCAAATCATGAGAGTTCAAAGCTAAAAACAAGACGAAAGAGTGGGGTGGATAAAAAAGGATGGAGATGTGCTTTAATCTTCTCAGAGCAAATCGCTGCCTTGGTGGCCTAAATGATCCCAAAATGCTTGGCTTCGACTTCACCCTCTTTCTCTTCTGTCCAATTAACTTTACACAAAAAGAAGCCAAGGGCTGGAAGAGAGGCACTAATGAAATCCCAAAGAGTAACCCAATGGGAGAAAAGTAAAATGGGCTCCTAACTACCGGGGTTCAATACCATTCTCTAAGTGCATCAATTATTTTTGTATCTTAATGTCCAGAGCCATTCGTCCTCAAACTCCCCCTGGTGAATCTGAAATATTTATTGAATTCAGTAATCAATCTTTTTCACCTCCGTTGCTTTCTCTCCCCCGACCTTCTGTATAACATTATTCCAGAATTACAATGCCACTCTTGCAGCTTGTTGCTAGGAAACCGCTAGAGAAACTCTTCCTTCCTGTGAGAGCCGCATTCATACAAGAGTTTTCATTTCAAGCCCTGAAGGCCATGTACTGAAAGCCCCTAACCCTAACCAATCACCGGAGGTTTAATGAAATGAAATGGAAAATTTAAAAAAAAAACACCTACCATTGTTCAGGAGAATGTATTTTGTGTAATGTTTAAAGATCTTGTCTTTAAAAGTTTGAATTTTCCTGAACTGCTCTGGTTTAGAAACACACCCAATCTTGTCAATAATTATTCAAGTCTTCAAAGAAGTGCAGTCAGTGTGTGTCACAGAAAAAAGTGCACCAATAATACCAAGGGAAGCAAACAAGTCGCTAGTTCATCAGAGGTCTTTTTGGCATTAGTTCCATTAGCTTTGCATGTAGTTCAATTAAAGAGGCCATTAAAGGGGGTCCATTAAAAACGTTTTTTCTGAGGTTTCTGTTGAATATTTTAGCTCCACAGGTGTTCTTACCTTCATAGAGGGTGTGAAAACAGGTCAACAACTTCTCTTTCAGTTTTAATCTCTCAAACTACGCAGGTGGGGATAACACCCGAGTTCTCCTGAGTTTGAACGGCTTGTATTTGTTTCGTCACAGCTCCTTTGATCATTAGTATTTATCAGCTCGCGCAGTTGCGACCACGCCTAGCATGCTGCTGGCTAAAAACTGGCTTGAAAGGTCTGTTAATCAGTGTTTCCTAACGTTTTTTAGATATAAAATATTTCATATTACAGGTTAATACTTCAGAAATAACCACAAAGTCATGAAATTTGCGTGAAATGGCCTCTTTAAAAAATCTGAACCCAAACAACCCAGCAAAGATGGAGGTTTAGAAGAGTAAAAGCACCTGCTCTACAGAAAATTGATGAATTGGATATAAACTAAGACCAAAGCAGAGTATCACTGCAGCACAGAATGAAGCACAGTGATAAAGGTATAACTGAAAATTCTATTTGATTAATTACATAGTCCTAAATTTGTAATTTAGTGCAACAAGTCTGAAAGGAATTTTAAATGCAACCCTAACAGAGACATGTTTTTGGGTTCCATGTTTGGAGGTTTTCTGAAGAGACTGTGCAGCTGGATTATCAGCACAACATGTTCACTGGGAGGTTGGAACAAGTCAGCTTATGATCTATCATGATTTGTCCTTATAAGAGAGGCGACTGGTGCCTACTTGTGTTATATGTGACTTCTTGTCTTTTCTAATGTCAAAAGCTGCATTTCCAAACCTTTAGTCAGCCTCAGACAGTAGGAACTGGGCTGGTGATATAAGTCAGATAGGGAATTAATTTTAACCTCCTTTAATGTGAGCTGATGTTTCTGATAAAGTGGAGGTGAGAGAAGCACCTAAAGCCAAAGTGTCTCCCATGTGAGGAGCATGTTTAATAACCATATGCAACATTTACCTATACAATAGGGTCAGTTCTTGAAATCTTATTCTGTCTGAATTTTGCTGAACTTGATTTGATATGAGTGTTTGTGTTTAGAATACAATATGTGCGGTGCCACCGAGTTGTACCGAGCTTATTAAGGTCTGGATGGAAGTTTCCTGTTTACAGAGTTGCTGCATGATCCCACCCAAGGCCCTTTCACTTCACTTTACCTAGACTAAAAAAAGCCTGAGCTCCAGACGGACGGAGATTTCAGACTATATCCTGAGGATGTTTTACAAAAGAAACATGGTGAGGCATTGGGATCTTTTAAGACTTTAGTCTGAGTTTTTTCTCTTCTATAAAAGAAAAACAAAGCATGCAGCTTTTTTTTCTTATGATATTTCCATACTATTATCATATATTACTTAACTTTAATTTTCTACAGATTGCATTATGGGTAGGTTTATTACTGCTAGTGTTTACTTGAACTAGTTTAGTTTTTTTTTGTGTCCTGGCACATGGCTGCAAGTTCAGATTAATGTTTTACATAACCCACTTTGATGATCAAGCAATAAAAATTTCAAAAGAATTGAGTCAAAACTTTCTCCACAACTGTAGTTCATTCTCACACTGCACAGTGTGAGAGTCGCTGCTGGAAATGAATTCTTACAGCAGGAAATGTTTCAAACTGAGCCTGAACCGAGCAAAGTGAACGGGACATGATGCAAAGTGTGTGCTGTGGAAATCACTGTCTCATTACATCACATCAAGCATGGCAGACAGGCTTCCTTTAAACCCCATATGGGTACATGAGTGAAAACAAAGACGAGACTCTGAAGTAAGAACAGACTGTGTAAAAATGTACACCCCCAGCAACAAGAATTTGTACCCTCCTTGTCACTGGGGGTGTACCCTTTAGTCCAGGTCCATTTTTGTACCTTATGAAGTTGTTCCACTAAAACAGTAAAATTATGTCACTTTCTGAATTCTAAAACCAATATTCAGAAACATAATATTAAAAATGATGAATAAAAGTTAATAAAATGGAGATTAACCAGTCTTGGCCAGGGTTGCAGGTGCAGTTGAGATGGTACAAATTTGTACTTTATATCAGTTTGAACACTCTAAGGGGCATTTCTGACCTTTTAAAGACCAATATTGTACATTTAAGGGAACATTTTAAAACAATTTACCAATAGGTACAAAAATGTTCTTGTCTCTTACCTCTATTTCTAAGAGTTAAACATATTCTATAACAGCTTGTTCCTGTGCAGGATCCTGGTGAAGGCTGGTGTTTATCTCTTGCAGCATGAAGAACAATCTGATGTGTATGTTTGTTTTTTATAAACATAAAGTTGGAACTTCACACTTCAACTATAATTGTGATACTTCGTGTAGAAAGTGTTTTATCTTAATTTGAAGGGTCAAAGTTACTTTGTGGCTCTTTACAAATTAAATGAAATGATGGAAAATGGCTCTTTCAGTTATTAAAGGTGCCCAACCCTACTGAAGACCAAGTGACTTATCAGAGAGCACAATCAGTAAAAACTGTGACATAATGCTGCGTATTAGCCTAACTCAGCTGGACACTTAACAATTACATTTTTCTAAGAACGTTCCTTGTTCATAGGAATGAAGATTTTCAGTTTATCGGACAGATAAAAATTCAACAAAACAAAAACAATAAACATTTCTGAAGAAAGGGAAATATAATGTGTATAAGCGCAACTTTCAAAAACAATCAGCATTTATTTCACATTATTGACCTTCACCTGTGTGACTCCAGCTGGACAGATCTTTTACACTTTAATTCCATTTGTTTTGTTTTTTTACAGAAAATGTAAAATTTTCAGCAGACTCAATGAACAAAAATTTAATCACCTAAATGTGTGAATTCATTTTAAACACCGATAGTAAACTGAAAATCATCTGTCACCAAAAACAGAGTCATTGTCTGTTACACACTAAATATGTTGATTTATTTGTTGTAAGTTCTTCACTCCCTCTCATTGGACTCAGCTCTGACTCATCAGCCATGATGAGCATTACAACTACTCATTCGCAACACAGCAGCATCATATGGACACCATATATGATGCAAACGTGTTCATAGGGGTGATTTTTCAGCCAATAAACTTGTAGAAACATGATTCTGTTATTTTAATCTGAGCTCACAGACTTTCCAACAAAAATATTTCTCTTTCAGAAAGTGAACTGCAGCTTTTTTCAGCACAAGTTTGGGGTGAAACCAAATGACTGACCAACAAACAAGCAAATCCCACCTCAAGACGATTGTTGAAGCATTACCTCTTTACAAAGAAACAAATCTTTTATTATATAACCCTCTCTTATTCCTTGGTCTTTGCCACTTCAATGCACCATAATGAATAAGAAGATGTGAATACTGATCATGGTAAGAATGATTAATGAGAAGGGCTTGCCCTCAGCAGGAATCTGTGTGTGGGAAGGAAATAAAAAGCCATAAGGGAAAAATGTCTGGCAATGGACGACTATTTGAGGTCAAACAAGGCAAGTGTCAATTAGCCTGGTGAGGTGCCGATGAGCTAATGCTGTAATAAAATTCAGTTGTAACAGACATCACAACATTTAGAGAAAAAATAAAGCTGGAACGGTGTGAGATACACATACCAAGGTGTCACCAGAGTGAAATGGATGTAGACTGGGTTGCTGATGTTACATCACTGCAGTGAATATGTGTCTACTAACAACTTCTGAAGGAAAAATCCAAATTTTTTTTTCAGTGCAGACACCAGCTCTCCAGATCAAGACTCCTGAAAATCCCCACCAAGCAAGCTCAATCTGAACCATTGGAAAGATAATTGAAGCTACAGTTGAGATAATTATGCCCCTTCTTTGACACAGGAAGTGTCCAGAAACTGTCAAACATTCCAGCAAGAATCAAATGAAGCTGACGTTTTGGAAATGAATAAACATTTCACCTAATGGATATCAGGGGACCTTAGAGCTGGAAACGTGACCAGCAACAGGTCAGACGAACCCCCAGGGACCAATTACAAAGATAAGGTTTCAGCGAGACAGCTACGGTACACCAATTTGCACCACTGCACACAGGAAGTGGAACAACAGTTTTCTTAATCACTGATTTACAAATGAGGAAAATGAACAGTCACCACTCTGCACATTCCTGCAGGCAAAACTCAACGACTGCTGCAGCTGCATTTTTTTCACTTCTCACAGCAGCATCCATTAGCACAGACAGATGTTTTTTCTCATCCAAGTGTGGTAATGAATCACTTCTTGTAGCTCACACGACAAGCAAAAACCTGCCTCACACCAGCGCCGCTCTTCATAATCCACAGTGTGCATAAGGAGCGACGGGCTGCGCTCCAACCAAAGAACACAGCATTCATGTTTTTACTCGAATAAAAACCAACCTGCAGTCATCAATACACTTTCTTTCTAATCTATCATCAACTCAGACTTTCACTTGACTTAGAGGACACTTCCTGTAATTTCTAACAAGTGTATTTGCTTACACAAGGAGGAGGTGGATTTCTCAGCATGGAGACAAACAGTTAACTGGTGAAAGGAGGAGCTGCATTGTCTCAAACTCCTGGTGTTTTCTTTGTTTGCTTTATTTCTAATAGTAAAAATGTGTCAACAATAAATTGAATACAAGAAAGACACTCCAGTAACTCAGCAGTTTCATGTTTAACAAAGAGTCAGTCATAAAAACTGAAATAATGCTGTTGTCTCTCAAATATTTTTGATGTGTCTTTATTCTAGAGATGTATGTATCAGGACAGAATCTGTCTTTTACTTTACAGCCATACTGAAACACCATTAATTACTATTGTTTATTACTATTGAATACTGTAAACAAGTGTTAGATGCACGGTGAACATGCACACTGAGATTTAGAGATCTATAATCACACAAATGAATCAGCTCTCCATCTGATCCGTGTCACGTCTGAGCAGGTCACCACGAGGCAGGATTACACAGTGGATTATACAGCCGAGGGGGTCCACGCTGTCTGAAACTGAGGCTAAACACATTTACTCAAAGGACTTTGAAAACTGACTTAGAATAAGGACCATCTCAGGACGAGCATCTCAGATATCTGAGATAACAGATTAACTTTAATTTTGTGACATCCGGTACTGCAACACAAAAAACACAATAGTGCAGAAATGTTTCTAACAAAAACAAAAGAAGTTTCATGTAAAATTACAAAACATGTTTTGTGTGCTCCATCTGTTACGTGATGCCTTTTCAAAATGTAGAAATTAAAAAAAAACTCTCTCTAGGGTAGGTGTCTCCTATGGGTAGCCACATTAATTTAATATCATTCTTGCAAAAGTTTGGGATCGTGAGTTCTCTGAGCCAAGTGGAGCTGCGGTTCTGTAGAGCCTGTTCCATCGGCAGCATGAGGTCTACTGCATTTTACTGTGAAAGCCAAAGAAATCGCAGCCTCACACTCCAGATGTGTTTTGTTTCAAAAATATTCCAACACGGAACTGAAACGAACATTTTTGTTTTATAGTGTGTGTGATTCAAGAGAAAATAGTGACAGTGAAACCACCATCCAACTTATCAGGGAAGATAAAAAATGTGGAAACAATTCGACCACAGGATGATCACTGAGAAATCCAATCAAACAGCGTTGAAGTAATGCAGCACAGCTTTAGGCAAATGCAGACAATCTGTGATTTTCTGCCAAGTTATAGGAACAGAAAGGTGAAACCCAGCTGATCAAAGCAACCACAGAATGAGTCACATAACCAGGAGAAAGATCTCTGCATAAGAGCCTTCTGGACCAGAACATGAAAGCAGTAACAGTGAAGTAAGCAGCTCCATGGGAAGCGTAGGGGAAAGTAGATTCTGTGTTCCATTAACTTTCCCTGACCCTCTATTGTTGTATAAGAAACGTGATTTAGCTGAAGGAAATCAGAGACATTCTTTTGCAACATAAACACTTTTCTCCACATGTACCTCCTCAGGAAATGTCTCCTTTAAATACTTTTCTTCTTGGTATTAAAACTAGGTCACGCTGCTAGATTCAATATAAACGCTGCAGTTCGTGCACTTTATTATTTCACAGAAACATGACGAGAAAAAAAAAAAGATTTTAAATATGTACAAATATCATAAAGCAGTAATATTTACTGTGACACGCTGAAGACTAATTGTTGAACTGGTACTTACATTAACTTGTCCTGTTACATGTAGGCCTCTGGCAAACACCAAAATGAAATGAAATGAAATGAAATGAAATGAAAAATACTTTATTTATCCCAGAAGGGAAATTCAACGTTGTAGTAGTTTGTTTTTTTTTCATATAATTGACCTGTCGCTGTGTCCCGCTCCCCCTTAGTTACTGTTGCTACGTCCGACAAACATGACTAGCGCAATAGATTACCATGACTAGAAGAGGTATTTCCATGCGTGTCAGTGAGCTTTTTGGAGCAATACCATCATGACATGCTTCAAATCGAACCAGCCTTGATCTCCTTTCTCTCGCCAGATCAACTCTGCCGAGTGGTATCCGTCCGCTCGGAGCCAGCCTCCCTCTCAGCCGGCCAGCACTCCTGGCTGCCAGCACCTCCAAAGCGCCGCCCCTGCGTCGCCGACAGCCAGTGGCAATCCCGAGCCGGCTCACACTCATCCATGGGACGCTCCTCAGCACCGAGTTCCCTCTGACATCTAGTTAGTAGATGTGGGCGTACTGCTTCACCATCTTGCTTGGAGGTAATGTTTGTCGAACCTGCTCACATAGTAACAGTTGTGTGATAAGGGACAATGGCCGTTTTGGGGGTGGGGCCAGCGAAAGGTCAATTATACTGGATGTGTGACACATTTGCCATTTAAACTGAAAGGCTTGTTTCCTCTGTCCTCAGTGAATAAGGATGTAGTACCATCACTAATCTGTTTCGTTATGAACCCTCCTTCCCTAAAATTCTGCTGGGATGGAGGAGCTGTCCAAAAGATCAACATTTAAAGCTAAAACCCAGCCAAGAAAAATAAAGCTAAACAGGCTTGTTATTTTCAAACATTTCCAAGAAGTATCACAAGATGCTTAAAACATCAAATATGTACGTAACTAAGACTTAAAATGTGTACCTGGAACTTTTTACAGTTTAGTCATAAAGTCTCTTAATTATGTCTCACTTTGTTCTCAATTATCTTTCATTTTATTCACAATTTCGCTCTTAAAGTTGTCTCGTATTTTTCAGGAAACTAAATTAAGAAGCAATTAAAACATTTGAAAGAAGTGGGCGAGGCCTCTGCAACTATTTTAAGAGAATACTTTTCATGCACATTTTTTAACCTGTTCAAATTCAAGCTTCATTGAAGCCTTGTTTTTTGTTGTTGTTTTTTTTTACTTTAGACGTTTTATTATCAGACAGAATTTTGGTAAATGTCCTTAATAATAAGTAAACATGACTTGGACTAAATCTCAGTGGTCCATTTAAACAGTAACAACAGTGGAGCACTTTTTTCATTAATAAGAGTTTAAAAATAACGTGCACAGAACTGCACAAACATTTGAGTATATTCCAGAGGGAGAAAAGTTTCTGGACTGCTGGCTTAAAGTCAAGCACAATACATGAGAATACTGCAGAGTTCATTTAAAAAACAATCATTAATAGCATATATTTGCAGTAAGAACTCCAATATTTGATCCAAGATATAACCATTCATCAGCTGCTCACTGAAAAATGAATCCACTTGGGCAACTATTATTACAACACCATGAAAAAATGTTTAGCAATTAAAAGAATGATTGAAATGAGCCACTTCCAAACAGACTGTGTATGTTTGAGCATGACTAAAGCTGCATTTGTTTCTTTTTTGTCTTCCTGAAGTCTTTCTTTTTATTTAGACTGGCGAGATGAGATCACCGGACTCTGCTGCGTGTAACAAATGCAGCCTTTACTTTCAACACAAGAATAACATGTGAGATCGTTTTACATGATTAGCACGACAGTGTGCATGTGAAGGCCAAGAGAAGCAGCACAAAGTTTGGTCAAGAGAACATACATTATAATTCTTCTTTAAAAAAATAATTATTTAAAGAAGTTCATTCTGTTTTCTGAGTCAGGAAGATTTTCATATAGACTCTCAAATGATTGTGGTGCCCCCTTACAAAAATAGGAAATAAGTCACCAACATTAGAAAATAGAAGAAAAGTTTGGAGGTGAAAGGGTTTAAGACAGTTTTCCTGCTTAAGTTCAAACAGCATCCTGTAGCTTTTCCTCTTCCTGCCTGCAGAGCAGGATGCTGAGCAACAGGACAACTTCGTCTTCAGTCTGTTGGATTTGCTTTCAGAAATTCTTCCTTCTTGCAAAAATTTTAACACTTAAGTTTATAACATTTGCTGCTTTAGTTAATAAGTCAGTCAATTTTGCAACTTTTTCTTTATGCATCTAACAACTTTAAGATGCAATCATCAACAACCAGAAGTATTGGTTGAAGTATTGGTTATCCAAGTATTGTTTAAAAGATGTCAAGTTTTACCCAATACTCTTCACTTAAGTGAGAGATAGCTACCCATTACGTCTTGTGTTTTTCCACACGTCTCCTGGTAAAGTCACTGCACGCCTGCACTAATCTCCTGCTCTGGACTCGAATATTTGGAAACAATGTAAAGTAGGCTTGTTCCTACAGTATGTGGTTGTGAATCAGGGTCACCACAGCTAAGAACTGTGATATGTGAACTTTAGCTTTGTCACCTGGCTAAACAAGAGGAGAGACGCCTGTCAGGGATCCAGCAAGTCACTGAAAATAAAACAGCAGACATCCCCGCTCCGTCCTGCTGAGCCAACTGTGTACTTCTTGTTTGCATGTTAGGCACTAAAAAGACCTTTTACACATCAATCTTACTGTCATAATGCTACAACTCAAACCATAGTGTTATTTTACGCCAGTCAGACAATGAAGTACAATTAGCATCATTGTTAATGATCAAAACAGAAAAAAAAAACATTTAACTCAAAGCATTTATTAAACAAAAAATACAGTACTGATTTATAATGGGAGTAGAAGTCTGTGCAACACTGATTCATTGCTGAAGTGTGTTACCACACTGTAAAAGGAAGGAAGTGTATGTGCTGCTCTGTGTCCGTCAGTTCAGAATGAAATGCTTTTAATAAAAGTCACAACATGAGTGCAGTTGGTATTTGAATGTACTCTGATATGTTGTTTAGGAGGAAGAACTTCAGAAATGTGTTGGCTGAAATGACAACAGTCATCATATAAAGTGAGAAACCTCCATACCGTTAAGAACCACACCTGTCAGGTTTTATTAGATTCTTTCATTTCACAGAAGACGAGTTTCTGTGTGACAAATATCTGAAGGTAAAAATTCAACATCAAACGCCACATCTTATCTGACTTTACATATCAGCAGTTCCAAGTTGTGCAGCAGTGCTTTGCAAATAACTTTGTGCTCCCACTCTGTCTGTTCTGCTGAGATTGTCTCTTTGAATGCCGCTAAAAATGTCCCCTTACAGTCCAAGAGTGTGAAAGCCAGGAGGACACAAACTGTCAAGTGGTCAGTTATTTAACCTGCCATGTGACAACAGTGTGAGGCAGAGGGTCAAGCTTCGCTGCAGTGAGTCCTGAGATAAAGACAGATCCCTGAGTCCGTTAGCTAATCCTGACAGAAAGGTCCTGCCAACACCATTAGGATAAACCCATCTGAGTTCCTGCAGTCACTCTACACATGAGTAACACACAGGATGAGCCACTACTATGGAAAATACAACCAAGTAATTACATCATCATACAGTCACACCGTGACTACAGATATTACAGCTAAAATAGTGGCTGTTATTAGAAGAACTTCAGCTGTTTCAGTCAAGTTTCTTACTGTAAAAAAACAGGGTGGTTTTCAAATGCACCACGTGAAAGATGCAGCAGTCTGTTTTTTATAAAACAGGACTGATACCACAGCTCTGGTGTCGCAATAACATATTACTGAGATTTATTCATTCAACCTTCTTTTATTGAAGTGCTTTAACCTGAATATTTCAAACTTTTGGAATTTCAAGAACTTAATTCCTTCATAAATCTTTTTGGCAGGTCTGAAACATCTCAAAAACAGATTTTGTATAACAGCGAGAGTTAAATCCTTACAGACAAGTTGTGAGTACAACTTAACAACAACATAACAAACAAATTTCTACAGAAAACAACATGTCTTCTGTACAAAAATGAAATGATGCAACTAAATTCCAGTCCATGTGACGATGTGTTTAAAGACAAATTACATATATAAACAAAAAGAATATTTTTTCAGCATGGATAAAACTATGACCTATACAAGATTTATTTTCCTCAATCATCACCATGTCGTCATCGGGTGCACATTGAATTACAGCCTGCAGAAAACTATAAGACTGTAAGCCAAAAGCAGTATAAGTGTCAGAAAGATGAAGGTTTAAGAGCTGCTGGATGTCGAGGCTGAGCTGAAAGGAACATCCGAAAAGTGGGGATGTTTTTCCAGACTTAACTGAAGTTAAGTTGTAATGTAAAGTAAAAGCCTGAATGTGTGTGCATGTGAGGCTCAAGGCTAAGAACAGTAGCTCACAGGATTTGCATGATCAGGTTTGCACTAAAGGACTGAAGAGCAGGAAATGACATTTAACGCAAACAACACTAACGTGCTGCTTTAAGGATGTTTTCTTCTTCTGTGGATCTTTATTAGTGTCTGAAATGTCGTAATCACCTTCCAGCTGAACGGAACCAACTCTGAAACAGAGAGTGAGCTGGAGGCAAAACATTTCAGCCAAACTCAGGCTCAGTCAGGTCCTGCAGCTATGTGTGCTTTAACTGATCAAGCAAACCACGAGTCCATAAGTGTCCTTAAGCAAGATACTGAACCCCGAAATCCCCGCCCCCCACTCCCTTCCCCGGGGGACCCAGACCACTGCTAATCAGAGATGGGTCAAACACATAGTAGATCCATCTACCTGATGGGTTGAACTAGCGGCTAATAAACGGTTTTCGTTTTTATTCAACTTTTGAGATCAAATTCTACATGAGATATCTGAAGGTCCAGAGATTGTCATGTAAAAGCAAAACGCAA
This sequence comes from Pachypanchax playfairii, assembly GCA_006937955.1. Classification (NCBI taxonomy): domain Eukaryota; kingdom Metazoa; phylum Chordata; class Actinopteri; order Cyprinodontiformes; family Aplocheilidae; genus Pachypanchax; species Pachypanchax playfairii. The sequence goes on from SSNP01000008.1 coordinate 5,326,179, forward strand.
TTAGTGTTAAGACTCCCACGCTGCTGGCAGCTGTTTTTATGTTAAGAAGCCTCGATTATCTCAGCTGATAAAAGTCTTAACGGGATGTTACCGGACGTTACGGGAACGAGCTGCTCGGTAACAGTTGCACATAGAAACAGTGTAAAACTGTTACAGATCAGGACGATGCAACAGCATCAATGTTCCATAATGTTGGAACAGAGCAACAAAACACAGAGGTAATAAACACTTCTGAGCAGCGATTTTATCAGAGGCAAAGTGTAATAAATCATTACTCTGACCTGTTGCGTCCTTTCAGCCGGATTCATCATCACAGCCTGCCGAAAACGGTTATCCACATAAGACGCCATTGTTTTAGAAGACGGCGGCTGGAATATCTTCTGTTCCTTATCCTAAAAAAGTTGATAGAAATCCAGAGGTGAATATATGGAACAAATACAAGCCCCTTTGTCTGTGTCTACTCTTATCGGTGGTGCTCCGGAGCTTGCGGATGAAGCTGGGAGTGCCCGGAGCCAGGCCACGACTGGAGCCAGACAGCCGAGCGGTCTCCTCGGGGTCTGTCCGTCCCTCTGCTGTCCCAATTCGGAAAACTGGCCCCAAAATCAGTCCCCAGGGTGAGAAAACTTCTCTTAATAACGGGGTTCAAACAGTATCTTTGAGTTATTTTCTAGCCGTAAAAAAACAAGCCAGTGAGCGGTAAAGCCGTTCCTTGTCTCCTCAGCATTCTGCTAGCGACGGAAAGAAATTCCAGAAAGGATCCGGCAAACAAAAGTCAGCTAAAAGCTCCGAGTTATCCCGTCAACAACAACCTGGCGTCCATCATAAAAATCAATTCGCTCTCAGAGTCGCAGATAAAACTCATTATATTTACGCTGTAGTGAACCTAAAAGTAGGAATTGGTTCTCCGCCGTTCCCAGTGTTCTGTTGTCTGCCACCACCATGGTGACTGACACCGTCATCAACGCGCCGCGAATCAGCTGCAGCACTTCCTGAAAAACCTTTCAAAATAAAACTCAAAAGGAAGTAACGTTTTCATAAATATCCACAATGGGATGTTAGAAATCACGATTATTTTTCTTATAAAATATTCTAAATGCTCGTCGGATGTCAAGTATAGACTCACATGTAAAATATATATTGATTTAAAAAGCATAGCGATGTTTCACAGATTATCACACCTTGGAACAAAAAACAATTAAAAAATAAAAATAATAAAGGAAAACTTGACAAGCCATGGGATAAAGATTAAATATTCCATTAGAAGACAGCATTTTTCGTTCAAGTAACCTGTTTTGTGCATATATAAATAATATTTTATTTTTCCATTTATCTTTTTAGATGGCGAGACAGTTGCGTTTCCTGTAAGTCTGTTGTTATCAATATTCTACTTGACAAACACCAAGTTAAAAGGAGGAGGCTCTTATTTGGCGAGTCCATTTAACAAAGAACCGAATAAGGGCTGAAATGAAGCAAATGTGATGCTTTGGCTCCGCCAAGTGGCTTAGTGAGGAATTACTAATGAAACCAAACACTGTTAAACAGCCTTTTGCATTAAATGGCATAACCTCCGTTTTCTAAAACAAATTTTAAAACGTTCTAAATAGATTGAAATAATAATATAAAGTAAAGTTGAAAAAGGAGGAAACTAATACATCATGGCAAACATGAAATCTTTAAGTCAGTATGTGCTAATTCTCACCACTGTCGCCAGTTGTGCTTGCTCAGGATGGGGGATTGTGCTGAAATAACAATTCAGCCCAATCGGCTGGTTCCTTAGATAGAAAATGTTTTATTATTAATTGATTGATTTTTCTGTGAAGTGCCTTGAAATGACTTTGTCATGAACTGGCGCTTTATAAATAAATAAACTTGAAACTTGAAACTAAATACTAATTTTAATCCATTATTTTCAGGTGACATACATGCATTGTTCTATAAAATGGACAACAGCTGAAGCGGTTCATAGAACGTAATTAGGCCTCAAACAGTGATACCTTGACAACAGATGGTTGCATTACAACCAGCCATGACACTATTGGTAGAACAGTCAGCTGGATGCCTGTCAGTCCACCAGAGCCCATTGTTTTGCCTCTAACCTGCAATAATTTGCAAATAAAATAATAAAAAACAGTAACATGGCTTCTGAGGGGCCACGATATGGACAGAGAATGATTTTTACAGGTAGGAAACATTAACACTACTTTTGTTTGTGTGTCTTCTACCACTGTTTGCATTTCTAGAAGATCAATTTTGCTTTTAAAAGTTTGAAATTAGTTTGGATTCATTTAATTTATCTGCAAGAAGACATCCTTTTCTATTCTGTTATTGAGTGGAGAGTATATTGTTGCAAAAGTTAAGTAAATTCAGCTTTTTGCCCTCTTAGGTTAGTGTTAATTTATTTTAATATGTGTTGTAAGACTGAGTCTAAGTGTGTGTGGAATGAACTAACAAAAAGATTAATATTTCACCAGCAATGATATCATGGACTGAGCTCACTGTCCAGGTTCATGCTAACATCCAAGTCCATTAAATAAGTTTATTTATTTAACCAGCAGCCAACCAACACAGGAGAACTAAAAAATAAAAATTAAAGTACATCAGAAGCTCACAAACAATTGTTTCTTTCACCAAAATGCAATTAAATTATTCATATGTAATAAATGATGAAACAAATCGCTCCACATTTCACATGTAATTGAATATGATTTTAAATAT
>SSNP01000008.1:5328938-5350580 GCA_006937955.1 Pachypanchax playfairii
TTTTTCTCCAGTTGTGTGTGTTTTTTTAAAGTACATTTCTTGTTGATTTTCTGACATCTCCTGTTTCCTTCCAGGTCCAGATGGAATTGGAGACTACAGGCCAAGATCAAATTATTTCCCCCTCTACATCGGTGTGGGTGACATTTCTCTCGAGGCCACGAGGGATCTTAATTATTTGTGGCGAGCTGCACCACACAGTCAACCACCCATGTCCAGGCAGTGCCGTGTGGGGGAGGTGGGCTGGGGATGGCAGTATAACCAGCAACTGAACAGTGACATCCTGCACAGTAATATGCAAATTAAGGTAAAACAAGAAAAAAAAGCTTTGAGCTGCTATTGCTAAGGAGCACGTTGAGGTATTTATCATGATATGGCAATAAGATAAAAAATGATTTATTTTGAGAAAATAAGATGCAGTTGATGCAACAAGAAGTAATGTTGTCAGTGCTGATTAAAACACTTGTTGCAGCGCTGGCACATGAATTATTTATCACATTTATCAAGGACTCAATTTCTGATGTGTTATTCAGTAACATAACATAAATCATAATTTAATCATAATTTAATGATGTATAAACTGCATTAATTTACACACTTTCACTCAATATTTTCTTTTGTATTCTGATAGAAAACAGAGTTCAGGGAGGAACTGGAAAACAAAGTCACTCAAAGATTTCAGAATAATCAGTAAGACATTAAAACTCATTTTTCTACATTTTAAATTCTTTTTTTTTTCGCTTGTATCAAATCATTTTATTTGCGTATACTGTGCCAAATGAATGAGTGGACATGTCTCAGGTTTGCACAGTGTCGAGCAGCAGTACTGTAAGTTATCTGCTCCCTCATCCATAATGCAACACTTCCATTTTGGCAAGAACACACAGCACCTGAAGCGGTGGATGAGAATCCATCTAACATGACCCAGACATACAACTGATACTAACAGGTTACCAACCTGCGCAAACACAATCAGAGGTTACTAATAATATCTTACACTCCTTTAGTTTCATAACAGCATGTCCACAATCAGATTCTCAAGATTTAGTCACTGTTTTTAAAGTGTATATTGATCAAGCTAACTGAATACATGGAATCTTTAAAACTGACAATAATGTGTTTATTCAGAATGAGAACACAATAATAAATGTAAAGTCATTAGCTCAGCCAGGGTGAAACAAATGTATATTTGAATGAAAATGACCCTTTTACCATGCAAAAGAGCATTGATCCAGTCAAATAACACACCCTGGGTGTAAACACAAAGTGTTGCTTTATCTTTACCCGACAGTCTCCTTCAGTATGTCTCTGTTGTCTTTAATCAATTCTTATGTGTTCCCTTTCAGAAAGAACACAAATCATGAGTCATGAGAAGTCAACAAGTTTCACAGAAAGGATCCGAGTCAACAGCAGATGCTTTCTACCTCCCACAGTGAAACGAGGTCCTGACTTTTAATGAGATGCGTCATGTTTGATTAAACATAACTTCATCAATGTCAAGTGCTGGATGGTCAACATGTTCCTTTTTCACACCCTTCAGTGTAAATAATTCTCTATGAAAAATGGCTCCCTTATCAATCATATCAAATAGAATTAGGTTGTACTTGTAAAAAATTCTTCACACCTGTGAAAGGTAATGGTAATATGACGGTACATTATTAATGTTGTAATTCAAAACCTTTTACATAAACGTTAAATAGGTCACGTCTGGACAGCTTCAGAAGGGACAACATACCAGCCATGAAACAAATTCCTAAAAACGGAAGATTTCCTAAAAAAAATAAGCTTCATTTCCAGGCTGGGATTGTTTTTCAGAGGTCACTCGCCCCAGTCACAGTTTCAACGATCCACTCTTTGGATTCCTATTTGAGAAGCACCTGTTAATCCATCCCTATGGCCAAAGCAATCATATCCTCTTATGTCTGCTGTAGATAACTGTACAGGCTGTTTGCTTAGAGAAAAACCATCAATTTCCACATAATGAACCAAACAGACATCGATTTACTGAGGTCAGCTGCAATTTGTTGGTAACACCATCACTACAATGGGCCTTAATCTGACACCCACCTGAGGGCATGTTGTGGCTGAATTTGTAGAATCAGTGCTCTGTACATTTCCAAGACATCCTGAAATTGTTGTATTAAGAAACCACAAGAAGGTTAGTGTTTTTCTCATCTCTTTCTCCTTTGTTTCTATAGAACTAGCATCTCTGGCTCTGTGTTAGTTTGTGTTTCCTTCCTCATTTCTCTCCCAAACTACTTACAGTAAATCACAGCAGCAGCTACTGTTTCTGGTCTGTTCTTGTTAAAAAGGTGTTTTCTTCATCTACTCTGAGTCCATATTCAGGACAGAGAGCTGGACTGAAGGTTGACAGTGAAAGTCTGTTGGTTTCTTCACATCAGAGTAAGAAAACAGAATAACAGCAGAGGACAACTGGGTCAATGTCCAATCACAATGTCTCACTGTAATTTGAAAGGCTGCTGGAAAGTTTCAAAACTGAAAGAGTTAATGTGAGAAGTGAAACATCATCCAGAACCAAGGCAGAAAGTGCATCTGCCTTCTGTTCAAGTACCAAAATTAGCATCTCCTAGAGAGAGGACACTGCCTCTGTATCTGATTGCTTTAAAAACATTATATTTAAATTTGGTCTGCATTTGCTTTCATCCCCAGTGATATTATTTTATTGTATTTTTTGTGGAGGGTGGTGGGGGACTGACCTTGTTCTGGTTTTGTCTCTTTTTTGTTTAATGAGTTTTGTTTAGCGTTTTTTGTAAAGTCTCTATTTGAATTGGGCTCTTACTGTAGTGTCCTGAAAAACGTTTGTTGTTAATTAACTTGATAAACAAGATTTCAATCAAACTAAGTTATTTTTTTTGTTTTGTTTTTGTGCTTTTAGTTGTAATATTTAGCATGAATTTTACGTGACAACTTAAGTTGTCACAAAGTTAAAAAACACAATTGTTTTTTGTTACTTGCCATTTTAAGATATAAATAACCTTCACATTGTGTGTGATTGTAAAATTGTATTTGAATATTTTTCAATGAAACGTTTGTAGCGTCATTGTCAACGGAACTGGGGTCAGTTGGCTTTTATTTTGAAGTTTGTTATCGGAAGTTGAACAAGGCGTCCATTCAACGTCGAGCTTGCTCCAGTGCGCCGGGTTTTAGCTAGAACGAGTGAAGATTTCTCATTTAAAAATGTCTCACCCAACACCGTCCGAAAAACCTTCCAAGCCCGAGAATCCCCGCGTCTTCTTCGATGTTGATATTGATGGAGAAAGAGGTCAGGACATTTGAAATAAAGAGACATTTATGGGTGCCTCACTAGTTAGCCCTGTTAGCATAAGCATAGCGTCACGCTGATGCGTTTCAGTTACTTTAAAAAGTATTCCCTTTGTTTCTGCTTAATAACTCATGAAATCTTAGAAAAATATTTAAAAATAGCTTTTACGTTAACTGCCAGTTTGTTGCTCAGTCACAGCTTGTCTTGTGAATGTTTAAACCACGTGTAGTTTGGTTTTAATGACCCACACCATTCTTGCTGTTATTTTTGGGTGCTTTTAAACCAAACCTCCTAGTTATCATCTGGTCCTTCAGCTTTAATACCTTTTTAAGTTTAACTTGCATGCACAAGAAGTTTTAATGATCTCAGAGAAGCAGAATGCTATAGAAGCAGAAGCAGAAGGGGGGTGCGGGTAGCAAAGCTAAGCATTACATGGAAAGGGGGAGCGCAGAACTAGGGCATTTTGTTGAATGTGTGTGTCCTTAAAAAAATCCTGGATCCAGACAGTAGTCTGTTACCCCCAAAATCAAATCGATTGTTCCTTGTTTCATTTCTGACCTTTCCTATCCATAAGTTTTTGAGTTATCCTGCTAACTGACAGACAAACAAACCACGATGAAAACGTTACCTCCTTGGCGGAGGTAAGAATCTTTTTCACAGATAGATATTTAAAACAGAGTGAAATCTCCAAATCTGTTCAAAAGGCTGAACAGGTGTAGGGGGTTCAGAAGGTTTGGGAGGTAAATTAAACAGCAAATCTTAGCATTGATACATTTTGGACATATTTTGTAACCTGGATAGGATGAGTTTCTATAACACTATTTAGCTAAAAGACATTTTAGGATAAAATTGGGTTGATGTTAGCTTAGGTAAAGATAGAAGTTTAACATTTTTTCTAAATGTAAACAAAGTATCTTAAAACTAAAGGTGGGCTTGTCTGCGTCTCTGTCCTCAGCTGGCCGTATAGTTTTGGAGCTGTTTGCTGATGTCACCCCCAAGACTGCGGAAAACTTCCGGGCCCTCTGCACTGGAGAGAAAGGCATGGGACAATCGACTGGGAAGCCACTGCACTTCAAAGGATGCCCGTTCCACAGAAGTAAAGAGCCTTGAATGTTTCACTTCATGATGTATTTAGTTTTATTGTGTTGATTGGACACCATGAAGCTGGAGGCGGGGGGGAGATGCTGAATGAAAATTTAAAAAGCTACATGTCAAACATGTTTAATCAGTTGAGAAACAACATGGTATGTTGGTGTGTTCATGGATTACTCTGAAACATAACTGGAGTTTAAATTTGTTTTTGTCAGTAATCAAGAAGTTCATGATCCAGGGAGGTGACTTCTCTAACCATAATGGCACCGGGGGCGAGAGCATCTACGGTGAAAAGTTTGAAGATGAAAACTTTCACTACAAGGTTTGTAATTCACTCCTGAAACAAGATTCAGAGACATAAAGGTGAATCTAAAGAAACCTCCTTCAGCTGAGTACACTGTAATGTAGTATTAGTTACAGGTAATTATCTAAAGCAGCACAAATATATTTCTTTTTGTTCATGAAAGCTAATGAAGTTTTTCTCCCTGGTGCAGCATGATAAAGTGGGTCTGCTGAGCATGGCCAACGCCGGGCCAAACACCAACGGCTCCCAGTTCTTCATCACCACTGTCCCCACGCCGCACTTGGATGGAAAACACGTGGTTTTTGGGCAGCTACTGAAAGGGTTGGGAGTCATAAAGATGCTGGAGTCCATTGAAACTAAAGAAGATGCTCCTGTAAAGGTAAATGTTTCTGAAACATGCTGAGTTCAAATGTAGAATTACAGCTGATACACACTGTTGCTTTCCTACTGGTCTTCAGAGAATTTTAGTTTTGTTAAGACAAAATCCAGTTAATTAGTTTTTTTTGTACCACATAGGATTTTAGTGTCTTAAACTATGCTGTTGGCTTTTGTAATGATAAGAAAAGTTTGAATTGAATGTCGTCTTTTTCTGTCATTTTTATTGAAACATTTTGAAGAGTTGCTGTTTGAATAACAGTTTGACTTCATAACCTTCCAAACATTTATTACACCTTCATCACGTTAGTTCTGTGAGGAATCTCGGAGCTGTGAGTGAAAACGTTCTCTGACTTCTCTGGTCTTGTTTAGCCTTGTATCATCGCTGACTGTGGTGAGCATAAGGACGGGGACAGCTGGACCGCTGCACCAAATGACGGAACAGGAGACGCTCACCCCGACTTCCCAGAGGACTCCGACATCGACTTTAAAGATGTAAGTTTCAGGGAGGTCTCTGATCTTCAAGGACATGGGTTCATTTTGGCAGATACCACCAGAGAACTCTGTGAGGACCGCTGTGCCATTTTTAGAAATGTGCTTGTTTCTTGTCTTATGCAGAGTCAGCTGAGAGGACAGATGCAATTTTAACTATTAAGTTAAAAGACATGTTTAGACTGGTGAACACTGGAAGCAGTTGCTTGATAAATGTCTCCAGAAAATGAGCTTTGGAAGCAGATATCATAGAAATTCTGGTTTGGTGTGGAATCTGGTGTAATATCACTTTACATTTCTGTTAGACCTGCAGGTAGATAAAGAAGGTTTGAGTCTTCCTGTTTCAAAAAGCAGCAACCTCTTTCAGGATTTAGTGGTGGAGCCGAGTAGCTGCTGCTGATTTGGGTTTTTGTCTTTATGATTACAAAGAACTTCATTCTAACTTTAATTTTACAAGTTTTATTTTCATCTTTCAGGTTGACAAGGTTCTGTCTGTTGCTGAAGATGTGAAGAATATTGGAAACACCCTTTTTAAAAACCAAGACTGGAAAGCTGCAGTTAACAAATACAATAAAGCCCTCAGGTAAAGCGAGGTGTCGCTGCGTCTGGAGTTTGCTTTTATGAACAGTTTCAGATCATCTTTTTCAAATTTAGAAATAACAGAATTAAGAATCAGAAGTCTTTTCGTCTATGTCTGAGTTTCATCCTCAAATATATGTAGAAATGTAAAAAAGAAATGGGAAATATTTTCATATTTTACAAATCTGGTTTAAAAAAACAAAACAGTTACTGTATTCTTTTAATTTCTGACTTTAAACCTTAATTATTGTTTGTTTTGTATTTATTCAGGTACTTGGAGATGAGTGGAGATCAGCTTGAGGAAGAAGATGAGGAGGTCCAACGGAAGCTGGAGCCAACAGCACTCAGCTGCTTCCTCAACACAGCTGCTTGTAAACTGAAGATGCAGCTGTGGCAGGAAGCTCTGGACAGCTGCAATGAGGTGATGCAAGCAAGAGAAAAGCTCATCATTGCTGTTGTCATGGTGCTGTGGCGTCTCAGCGCTGTCATGTGTTGTCTTGGTGGCGCTGTTACATGGTGAAACCTGTGGAGTTTAAAGACCCACTCCGATCGTTTTTGAGCTATTTTAAAGTGTTCTCTAGTTCCTAGTGATGCAATTTATGTGCAAATGCATTTACATAAATTCTTGTTTTGCAGGAATCTTTGCTTATCAGTCAGAGGATTATAATTCAGTGTTAATTAACAGAAGATTAATAAAATGACTGAATTTTTGTTGCAGGCTCTTCAGCTGAACCAGTCAAACACTAAGGCACTTTTCCGGAGGGCTCAGGCCTGGCAAGGGTTGAAGGAGTACAGCAAAGCCCTGGTAAGATTCTCCCAACATCTCAAAGGAAGTTCTGTAGTAACAGAAGACCTTGTTGTAAATGTCATTAATGACTTTTCTATTTAACATTGTCTGTTATTTGTACTGCAGTGTGATTTACCAAATAATTTTATGTACTCCACAGACTGATCTAAAGCAAGCTCAGGAAATTGCTCCAGAAGATAAAGGTATGTTGTTTTGTTTTTTAATCATGTAGCAAACATTTTATGTCTCTATACTGGAGTTTATTCTGTTTTTAAACGTTCCTCCCACATTATTGTACATTATTTTATCTGAGTCAGAAAGCTGTAATTTTCTTTTATCAGGAGGAAATGGAAGATTAATTAGAGGCTAAAGAGATAAAATCTTAAATGTGTTAAAATAGAAACAATAAAATGCAGCGGTTTGATTTACTGGGTCACCTTCCTTCTTTTGACAGCCATCACCAATGAGATGAAGAAAGTTCATCACAAAATCCAGGAAGAGAAGGAGAAAGAAAAGAAAATCTATGCTAAAATGTTTGCCTGATCGACATGATGCAGTGAATTTAGTTGGTATTTGAAGTGAAATTATTTGCAAACACACTGTATTTCCATGCGATGGTTCAGGCCATGTTTTCCACCTCACACTGTTTCCTTATGAGGGACTAAAAACCTTAAAAAAAAACCTTTAAATTAAGAGGGACATTTTCGGGGGAGAAATGTTGTGGGGGAGTCTGGAATCGAACCAGCAACCCTCAGACCCCCATGTCAGACCTGATTTTACTGTAACAGTGTTTTCACCATGAATAGTTGAGCCTTTAACTGATGCATGGCTGATTACACTGCTAATCTACTGAATCAACACTGGCCTTCGTTCTGGAGTCTTAAAACTTGTGAAGGATGTATCGTGTCACGGTTGAGAGTTGAAACCTTCCGCCTCATATGGTACATCTGTTATTTCTGTTAAACAGGTCAATTAAACAAAGAAAAACCATCAAGTGTGTTTTATTAATTACAGCAATATTATACAATAATTCTGTTTGATGTTATGTCACCGCTAGTGCTCAAACTTTTGTACAGCCTGTTTTATTTTACAACATTCAGATAAATTATCACCATTGGTCAAGTAATCCTCTTAAAAACAAGAGCCACTCTGACAAATGAAAATGCCACAGAGTTTTACTTTTACATGGTCCTGTATTTTACATGGGCTTCAAATCTCAAGCTTGATCAATAAAAACTCAGGCAACTATATCAGTAAATAATGGTACTTAGGCACATGTTCTGAACATTACTGGAACCCTGAATGTGAAATACAGTAAAATCCTTCAATACAAACAGTAAAAAGAGTTCACATGCCGTTGTAAGCAGGACCACCACCTCCCTCAGGCACCACCCAGTTGATGTTCTGACTGGGATCTTTGATATCGCAGGTCTTACAGTGGACACAGTTCTGAGCATTAATCTGCAGTCTCATCCCGTCTCCGGTTTCCACGGGAACGTACTCGTACACACCTGAGAGGGTTGAAGTATGACATGAAACAAGTTAAAAAACATTTTGAACCGAGTCTCACTGTAACATGATGTGGTTTAATGTTTTTGGCTTTAATTCAGATAGTAACATCATCTAAACTAGATTACAGACAGCAACATCTTCTATAGCAGCTCTCTTTCTAAAACAGTTACCAGTCCAACATCAGTGCAGCCTGGAAGCAGTCTGATATGTTGGCTGCAGATCTGTGTTGGTGCCACTTGTTTTTTAAAGATGATTGTGACTTTCATTTTTCCCAGACAATCAGTTGGCAACAAAAAGCAGACGTCTGATTTCTGGAGGGTTTTTCTAAGATGCTCCACACAATGAACCACTGATTGCTGAATGAAATAAGAGACAGTTGATCTTGAAAGATATTATAACTTCTCGTTTTTAATAAGTGTCCAAAAACTGAACAGACACCTTCTGATAGATGTTTAACATCCTGATGTTGAGGAAGCAAGAACATTTTTTATTTTTTTTTAGATTAGGTTGTTGGACACATAATGGCAGAAATGATGGAACTTTCTCGCAGGGCAAAAATCTAAAGAAAAACCAAAACGAGCACATGGATGCGCATCTGACCTGTTCAGGATTCAGCCTGAAAAAGATTGTTAGTGTGAGAATTGGTCGTTTTTCTTCACACAATAAGGAATTCTAATATTTTTTGTATCACTAGTTGAAAATAAAAGTCTTATCGCTTGTATTAGTTGTGCTATTAACCAAAATATATCTGATGATGAAGTTAAAATGTCTCGTTCCCTTCGATATTCTATCATTTATTTCATGTGTTGGAAAACAGTGTTTACAGCAATGTTTTTCACCACTTGGATAACGGTTTATGGCATGCTGTAGTTACCACAGCACGTGATATGAACCGTCTGACGCCGAGCAGAAAACTACTGTGCAGAATTTATGTCCAACCACTCACCACCAGACATCAACACAACCATCTGCACAAGAATCATGACTGAGTACGAAGACAGTTTTAGGAATGAGAAACAACAAAGGGCATTGAGTGCTCAAAAGAAATCAGTGTCAAACTCTAGAACTGGTTTTTGCCTGCGGCGCCATATAACAGAGTCAGGAAGCACAACAACAGACATGGACGTGCTGAACAACACGTCTCTACACGAGCTTCATGGTGCACTTCATCTGACACGGGACGAGCTGACATGCTCAGTGTTTAGATCACAGTCTGTCGCAGAGTAAAAATATCTTTATTAGTCAAATATTTGTCCAAATATTCTAAATATATTGAGCTAAATAATCATTTGTTAATGAATTCACATATATGATCATACCATTTATTTTCCATGTAGCGATTTCATAAACTATTAACAGAATAGAAAGAAAATATTCTATATTAAGATGTTTATGGTTATTGGGATATAAAATTACTATAAAACGTGGCAGATTCTTCTGTTTATTAGCTCTTAGCTTCCAAACTAAAGGTGTAAGTACTGTTTATTTACAAACCCCATTTCACTTGTAGTTTAAATACTGCAGTAATTCTGTTCACAGCAACAGAAGAAGATTTGCTTTATTCCAACCACCTGGACAGATTCAGTGATGTAATGCTCTTCATACAGCATGACGCCGTTACCTGCAGGGCAGAAGCGCTGCTCGGGTCCATCGTAAATGGCCAGGTTCCTCATGACTGGGATGCTGTCGTCCTTTAAGGTCAGATGTGGAGGCTGGTCCCCCTCGTGGTTGGTGCCACTCAGCGCCACAGACGAGAGAAGGTCAAAGCTAATTTTACCATCAGGCTTGGGGTACTCAATGGGTGTACAATCTTTAGCTGGTTTAAGCTGGTTTGCATCCATGCCTGCAACACAGAGCACAGCTGGTTAGGAAATGTTGATGACCCCAGAGTTCATGGAAAGATAAGCCACTGACATTTTCTGGATCCTTCTGGTCCGAGTCCACAGCTTAGTGAGAAACTGTAACACTCCACTTGCTGTACTGGTTTTACATGGTGGCTTGAGTCAGGAAGGTTTTACAAGTTGTTCAATTAAGTTACAGAGAAATTAAAAATCACTAAATTCAGCCTTCAAACTTTTTTTTTTTCCCCTCTGACATGTAATGTCACTGCCTTTGTTTCACAAACATGAAGTGTGCTGATAAATATTTAGTCTTTGTGACCAATCTTTCCCTGCAGTTATCACATGGTTGCCATGGAGAGAAAACCAAAACAAACCTTTGAAACATAACACAGTAAACCTGCTCTTTACTACTCACCACTGTGTTTGAGTGTCCACGGCTCTTTTCCCCGTAAAATCCAGTAGAAAATTCCAGTGTACAACATGCCGCCGTACAGACCAAAGGGATTGTGGAAGGACGGCCTGATGTTCCTCACGGAGTGCAGCTCCTTCCACACCCACGAACTCTTCAGCTTCTCACTATACTCAGGAACATGGAGCCCTGAGAGGAGCACAGACAACAACAAACTCATTTTATTCTGCTGCTTCTGAGATCTGAAGCGCTAATCCAAACCAGCCAGCCAGTTCAATATATATATATATTCTGTTTCTTTTCTAAACCTTTATCTACCCTTAAATGACTGTTTACATTCATTATTCAAATAATTGACAACATAATGAACATCTAACATAAACGCAGCCCTTATTAATAAGTCTTCAATGAGATAGTGTTGTCAGCTCAGTTTTTATATTAAACAACAATTATTTCCCTGCAGGTATAAGAGAACCTTTAACAGCTTCGTCCCAAAGCACCATAACAGAATAGCACAACATTAAAGAAACTATCCACATGAGCATTTTATTTTTGATTACACCAGCAGCAGCACAGAGCATCGCCCTGTCTGTCTCCATTTACCCCCGTCTGCCAGGCTCTAGATAAAAACAGGTATGACATGATCTGGTATGTTTCTGGTACTACTTATTTGTACATTCATTCATGAGAACTTTAGAAGGAAACTTAAACTAAATGATAAAAGAGGAGGAGCAGCTCTAACAGCTGATGATTTTTCATTCATTTCATCAGAGCCCTCATCTTCCTCTACAGCAAGCCGGTACTGATAATGACGAGTCATTTTTGATGCTACACTGGTGTAAGACACAATGCTCGTGAGTCATTATAAAAACATCTAAACTGTATATTAAAACTAGAGTGAATCTGGTTTCTTGTGGTTATTTGACAGAAGCATCAGTGACTTCTGACACTTTATTTTACACTCACAGCAGTTTTTAAATGTTGCTTTCACGGTGAGCTGGTTTGTTTACATTCTGAGTTTAACTTAGCAGAGGCAGACCCCTCCCCCTCCCAACAGTAATGAAATACAAAAACAGCTACTGGTGCTTCTGTCCTCGTTTCTAAAGGGTCTAAATTCTGTACCTGCTGTCTCAGAATCCAGGTTCTCTGCTGTGACTTTAGGGAAAATGGCCTCGGCAGCAAGTATTCCACTCTTCATAGCTGTGTGGGTGCCTTTGATCTTCGGGACATTCATGAAACCAGGGCTGCAGCCAATCAGAATTCCTCCAGGGAACGCCAGCTTTGGGATAGACTACAAAACAACAACAACTTTCACTTTTTCTGAGACGTTTTAACACAATTTCAGGGATTTTGTTCACAGTTTCCCCCAAATATGCAACTGAATTCAGCCTCAACCAACGTATTTATTTAAAATAACACAAGCATCTTGTTAACAAAAAGGTCAAGAGTGTTGAGTTTGAATGTTTTTCTTACCATATTTAAAAACGTGGAGGTAGAAACATACCTGAAATCCTCCCTCATTTAGGGCTCTGGCTCCATAAGCAATCCTCTGGCCTCCCTCCAGCGTGGAAGCTACAAAGGGGTGATGCTTCCAGCGCTGAAACTCCTTGAAAGGGCTCAGGTAGGGGTTGGAGTAGTCCAAACCAACCTGAGAAGAGGAAAAAGTTTTTAAATACTTATAGAAAGATGACATAGTTTATCAGGTTTCAGTTTCCATCCCATCATTCCTCTGCTTCCATCTAAACACACTGTTAATGAAAAGGTCTTTCATAACAATCCTGTCAAAAATAATATAAAATAAACACCGAGATGCTTTTGATTTAATATGAAACTGGCACAATATTTTACTTTTGACTAAATCTACTCAGTTCCTCCTACAGACCACATTAATATTGATAACAAATATAGGGACATTTCCTCTAAGCATTCCTGAAGTATTCAATTAATAAAACTCAATACATCTTAATAATTATCTTGAGTTTTGGGGGTTTTGATCACCAGCATACAGTTCCACTGTCATCAACATTTATATACTTGTGAAAGCCCTCACCACAAAGCCTAAGGCGACTAAAGGCTCTCCTTCATTGAGGTGATACAGGAAGGATCCTCCGTACGTGTGTCTGTCCAGAGGCCAACCCACAGAATGCTCCGTTCTGCCAGGCCTCCACTTCTTCTCATCAATCATCCACAGCTAAAATTAATCCAGAAGAATAAAATCAGACGTGTATCTTTTTCTCCGTTTTTTAAACAGAAGATGTAGTTTAATGACCGATGTTTTATTATGACAGATTATTCACACCTACTGCTCATAAATCTCTGTTCTGAAGTGAATTGGGCATAAATCATTTTCATGAACAAGGTCAAGGTGCATCACATTCACAAGTCAGTTCCATTAGACTCCCAACAGAGAGAAGAACATGTTAATTACCTCCTTTAGGCCAATAGCATAAGTCTGAGGTTCACAGTTCTCCCGCAGGTTGAATTGCTTGTAAAGCTGCTTGGCTAAGTGGCCGTGGCAGCCTTCTCCAAACAAAGTGACTTTAGCATGAAGCTCCATGCCTCGCTCGAAAACATCCTGAAACAAAACAAGAGGTGAGACATTTACTGTACTGTGATAAATTATCTGGCAAATTTGTTTTTCTGCAAATATAGAAACCTTGATCAATATTTTTCAAGGGTTTCTGAAGCAGTTTTTTTTTTTTTTTTTTACTTGAGCAGCTTTTTCACTCCTTTTTTTCCTAATATTTTCTTGTTTGGAATATCAAAGTACAAGATGGAATCTATCTTTAAAAAGTATTGAGATGTGGATGATAACAAAAAAGGGTGAAGTGTGGCGAACGATTTTACCTGATTAAGGTAAAAAGTAAAAGTTTATTGTCATTATGTTGGTAAAAGAAACAAACAAAATGACGTTCTGCTCCCCATAACAGTGTCAGCAAAAAAAAAAGACTAAATAAATAAACAAAGTAAATAAGCACAAAACACTTCAACAATGAGTAAAATGCTGTACATAAAGTTGCTCTAAGTGACATCTGTTTGTGTGTATTATTTGAGTCCATTCAAGATACGTATTGCTGCTGGAAAGAAAGCGTGATTAAATCTAAAAGTCTGTGTTTTGAGATCTGTCGCGGTTCCCAGAGGGAAGCAGATGAAAGAGATTATGACCAGGGTGAGTTCTGTCTTTGGTGATAGCAGAAGCTCTGCTGGTGTAGCCAGACTCAGAGTCTCTTCCCATGGAGGAAGGGCATGGCCAATGATTTTTTTGGGGGCAGTTTTGATTTCTCCCTGCAGAGTTTTCCAGTCTGTTTCCAGCCAGCGTACCAGACTGTGATGCTGTACGCCAGAATGCTCTCAAAGGTGGAGCAGTAGAATAATATCATCAGCTGTGAGTCCAGACTGTTTCTCTTTAGGAGTCTCAAAAAGTGCAAGTGCTATTTAACCATTTTTCACCACAGCTTTGATGTTGATTGACCACGTAATGATGTTGCAGACGTGGAGTCCAAAAAATGTAAAATCTTGAACTCGCAGTAGATTCATGGCCTGTATATAGTGAGGGCGGCTCGTCCTCGTGTTTCCTGTCATCATGACCAGTTATTTTGTTATTATCAAGTTATTTGCTGAGGCCCACCTTACCAGCCTTTGAACTTTGTCTCTTTACACAGAATCATCTCCTTCTGAAATCAGCCCCACTACCAAGAGACCTTATCACAAACAATATTTTAAGGAATTACAAGTAAACATCATACACATTATCACAAAGCTGACTATACTTTTATATCCTTCATAATTCTTTAACTGGACCTGAGGAATGTAAACTGGTAAGATGACACACACATCCTGACTGTCATCCCATGACACCACACCTAATAACCCAAACGTTAGAACAATTGCTCACCATTAAAAAATGAACTTTTGCCAGTACATTACCTTTGGTGAGCCATCCTTAGCGATGCCTACATCATTAGTGGCAATCCCTTTCACACTTCCATCCTCATGAAGTAAGACCTGAGGATAAAGCAGATAATGATTAACATCTGAGGTATGAAGGTGATTAAACATTTTAAGGGAGGGAGGAGGAGGAAGAAACATCGCCAATATGAAGAATGAAACAAATCTAAAAAGAACTGCTGAGAATTCTTTGGAAGGAAACGACCAGAGATTTAATCCAAAGATGTCTCCAACAGACAACTTGCTTTTATTCTAGCAGCTCTACCAGAACTTTACTTTCATTTATTTTTTCTACCTTTATTTTTCTCTTTTAAACAAGTATGATGGTACTCAGTCAGAGCTGAGGATCCCACCTCTCGGACTTAAAAATCTCATGGGTTAGTTTCACAGTAAGCTTTGAATCACTGTCCACCCGAGCAGTGAAGTGTCATCCAATCAGCTCTCCCGAATTTGGCTGATTCTGATGGTAAATCCCTTCAGAATTCATCTGGCTGCTTCTGTCAGACGATCAAAGAACTCTAGTGACTGAAGACCATCTGGGCACCATCCTAACTCATGCCATCTTTCTGCATTTATGATGATGTTATATGCTTTAAGTCACAGGTTGTTTCAAACTTTCAACCTACTTTTATGTTCCAGTCATTCTGGTGAAGCTTGATTTTGGTTTTATCACTACAATAAATGCCGTACCAGATCTTTTCTGGCATTTTAAGGGGTTTTTTGGCCAAAATTTGAGGTTTATGAACAGTTTATGTCCATGATGTGCTCTATAAAAAGTGTATTTTGATCCATGAAAAGCAGCTGGTCTGGGTTGTTTGTATGTAACTGAGCAGCAGCTAATCTCTTTTTTCCTTTTACTGCTGTGTGTGTTTGAGTGTGCAAAAGACTCACTGCCACATGTTTATTTTAAGCATATTATGTATACGCAGTAGCTTTTGACTTATCTCGTTTCAGAGGTCTAAAACAATAAAGAGACAGAATGTCACAAGTAACAAGAGAATTTTTGAGTCTGACATTTTTGTTAAAAAAATTAACATTCGAAAAACATGATTCCAGTTTACACAGAAAAACAACCCGATTCACATTTTAGCAAAGACTGAGTTTAAGTAAAACAGGAAGTTTACAAAGCAATTTCCCATGAGTGATAAAACTCAGATCAGTGCCAAAACTGTTTACAAGTCTGAAAAGCCGATTTCAATCTTGTACATATTTAAGTCTATAACAAGTTTAAGATTATTTAATGAACTAATAACATAGAAAAGAAGAAATTAATTTAATTCCTTTATAAATAGAGAATGTAAATCCTTGTGATTAAAGGCATTTAAAGTAGACCTGACCTCTGCTGCAGCATATCCAGGGTAAAGCTCCACTCCAAGCTCCTCAGCCTGCTCTCCCAGCCAGCGAACAAGATTTCCAAGCCTCACAATGTAGTTCCCATGATTCCGCATGGGCAGACCTACAGACAGTAAGATAAATCGTTCCAAAAACAGGCCACTGTGGATGTTTCAGTGTTTGACTACTACTTACAATCCTGTTCTAAAGACTGAATGCTTTCAGGGAAAACCCAAATACACAGAGAACAACAAATATTAACATCAGCAACACTACAGTTGTTTACATTTAAGGGAAACTGCTGACATATATTTGATCTCTTTCTGTAAACTGACTTGTGATGAAAACAGTGTTATATTTTAAATATATTTTTTCTACCTGCTTGAAGCCTCATTAAGTCACACAATAACACGCATCAAGTCTAAGACTTAACATGCAACAGGTCTAAATAAAGAATCTTTTCTGAGCAATACAGTGATATATTTATGGAACAGAATTTTATATTATTAAAAAAACTAAAACAGGCTTCACCTGGAAGTATGGGGACTGGAATCCTGTGTTTCTCTGTAAGAATACTGAACACATCTTCTGTTACTGGAGTGTTCAAAGGTGCCTGAAGAAAGAAAAAAGTAAATATACAAAGTCTTGTTGAGATTTTTTACTTAATAATGCCATAAAGTTATTCAAATTAATACAATTTCCAATTTAAACATAAATACACACATCTTAATAAACATACAGTCTCATAAGAGTGAATAAAAGCATATTTTAATCAAATACTAATAATAAGTAAGCTGCCCAGCCAGCCAACACACTCTGAGTTTGTGGTAATTACAGAATTGCCAACAGTCAGTCAAAAATAAGGTATTATGGTACACAGAAGACAACAGAAGCTCCTTATTAAACTAAAGCTTAGACTTTGAAGAGCACCTCAACTGACTGAAAAGCTGGAAGCTGGTCACAAGAAATATTAAAACACTTGCCCCTCGTTCCTTCCAATCAGGAAAGAGCTCGGTGAGAGCACTGGGTTCTAAACAGGCTCCAGAAAGAGTGTGTGCTCCAATCTGAGGGGCTTTCTCTACCACGCAAACTCGCAACTCTTTCTGATGTTCACTGGCAAGCTGCTTCAAACGAATGGCTGCTGACAGACCTGCAGGGCCTCCGCCTACTATCACCACATCTGCCTCATCACCAAACCTCTCCATTTCAACACCTAAAAACAAAAAATGAGCAATAAAGTGATAACAATTAAGGAAGACATACTAAAAACCTGAAAGAGAAACTAAAACCATTTCAACCTGATTGTTACTGTTGTTGACTGATCAGTTCTAGTCCTTAATCAACATTTCAGGCAGAATAATCTAAGACTGAATGATAAATCTAACTTTAATAACTATAAATAATGAAGTTTCTTACCTTCCCATCTTGAATCTTTATCTCGTGGATGGATGGTGTAGTGTGTGGTGATGCGGGGTGTTGATACTGAAGAGCATGTTCTCCTGTGTACGTGTGTATACAACTGAGGCGAAGCATGTTCTGTCTGTAATGTTGTCAATGCCCTGATGCATCTTTGTGCTGCAAGAAAACAAACAGTGAACAGTGAGATGGGAAGGTGATGACTTCCAATTGTGGGAGAACTTAAAGATCCAAGCAATGCAGCAAACAGATAATTAAAATCTCGAGATTTAACAACATGAACAGGTCTTTGAAAGTTGCGAAAAAAAAGCAAAACTACACAACAAACTGTTGTAGCATAAGCTAGCAAGTTAATAAATGGATGAAACACCAGTGAATACAAGTCACAGAAAATATCATGGCAGTTTAGAAAAGTTATGAATCCATTTATGATCAGAAGCAGTCACGTATTTCCCGTGACCGACATAGTGTATTGAACTTTCACCTATATTAGCTTGATGCTAACATATGTGACATTTTTGCAAACCGACTGCTTTGAAATGACTGACTCTAGAAATATTTTAAAACAGACAAAAACCGCACGATTTATGCTTTCTTATCTAGTAAAATACGTAAAGAATACAGCACATGTTGCAAAGTTAGTAGTAGCTTAGTTGATTTACAGGACTGATGTGTTAGCTAATGAATTAGCTGTCTCACCTTTGCGTGAATATCTGCAGGCTGGAAACATCCTCTGCCAGCTAGTGAAATCTCACCAGAAGTCAGATGAAGTCAAAATACTGCGCACAAAGTGTGTGGACTGTTCAAAGGTTATGAAACCCTATGAAATCAGTCTCATAACACATTGGGGGCGAGTCCGAAGCAAGCAACCTTGTTAGCTATGTTTACTCAACTGTAGGTACGCATGCGCAGATTTGTTTACTTCATATGCACTAAGGAAAAACGCGACTCTTTCTCCTCACATTGAACCTTTGATTGCTGTAGATGCGCCACTCATATTCCGCAATGCTAAATGCGCTGCTAGTCCAAGGCTTCACCTATGCATAAGGGGTTTGTGTTCGGGTGCAGGATGAGGATAGGGGGAGACACGAACGACTACGGCCGCCATCTTGCTAAGTGCCACATGGAGCTCTGCCGTCTTCTTATGGAAGCCACGCATTAACACCTACCCCCCATCAAAAGAAAGAAAAAGAAAACGTACAGAAATGCAATTGTTTTTCTTTAATTAGATCATTATCATGAATATTGTGTAACAATGGAGACAAACTGTAATTAGCCTTCTACCAAGCCCCAATTCACTTATATGCTGTGATTATATTGTCCCCATAGTACATTGGTTGTATTGTTTGCTTCATACTATTATATGATGAGTACAGTGTTGTAGGGTTCACGGTTTAAGACTTTCCTCAAGTCTTCATATGTGAAGTTTGCATCTTTCTCACTGTATATTTCTCTCCAGGCTTGTCATTCAGCTCTGTTGACCAAGCTGTCCCTGCAGTGCTGCATGTTCCAATCTGAAATGCAGCAGAGGAGAAAAGTCATTTATTTTTATGTTTTTCAATCAACAAATATTCACTCCCAAACATAAGAGTTTATTTTGAAATTTTTATCTGGGGCATATAGCAGCTCAGTACTGGGGCAGGTTCCCCTCGTGGCCTGGCAACATCTGTGTTCTAATAAAAACTTTACCCAATTTAAACCTTATGTAATATAATAAAAACTGAAAGGACTGAATTGTATGAATTTATGTAAACACAAAGATGCAAACAATAAACCTTAGACATTAATGCATAAATTCTTTGTTTTAGGGTGTTTTTGTTTGCTCTAAAAACTAATTACATACTCTTGAACAAAATACATTAATATAATTCTACATTATTCATACCATAAAACACAAAAGTGGAATTTTAATCCCCTTATCAGGTGCAAGTAATCAGAACCTTGCAGTGACTGGTGGACTGTCTTTTTTAAAACATCAGACATCTGGGGCAGAAAAAAAAGATTCCCAGAAAGAAGAACTCCCTCTGGCCTTCAGGACAAAAACATTTTCTGAATTGATTTTGGCAAAAGATTTAAAAAGCCATGTTATTTCTTTCCACTCTAACAACATCAGTGAAAAATGTACGTGACAACTAATTCATCCTGGATTTTCCCATGGCGGGTTATTCTGCTGCAGAGTGTGAGCAGCTTTAACTGATTCAGAATAATTTCAAAAAGAGCTTGAAGATAAAACACGACCATCTGCCCAAACATTTTTTAATTTAGAGCTGAAAATTTTAAGATAATAAACCTTGAAACTCTATTAAATACAATAAAAAATATCGAATAAAGATAAAGTTAAACTGAAGCAGCATCCAAAGCATAAATTTGCACCCCACAGGGAACATTAGTAAAATTATCAAACATCTTACAGCTAGGGGACGTTTTACAAGATGTCTCTTTTGCTAGAGGACAAGGGTGACCGACCTCTATTATCTAAAAACATTTAATTTTCAATAAATGTTGGAAAAAACTGTTTGTTTCAGTTTCTGAACAAAAGTATTAATCAGATTTTAGAAACAATGAAACAAGCCATTTTAATCAAAGAATTAAACATTAAAAATATCAAACGTGTTGAGGTGAGCGTCACTGTTTATTATGGGAATATAAATTCTTGGCAAGACAAGCTATTTTTTAAGTGTTTTGTATAATACTCTCACCTGGATGGTGGTGGAAAATCATGTTCTTTATTTTTTAATATATCTATGATCACACAGGTGCTATTAACATCCCATCAAAGAAAAAAATATTAGGCTATATTAATTTGAATAAGGAATGCAGAGAAGAGGTCATGACTGTATTTTATTGTATAGTACAGATGACTGTACAAATGTCTTAATGGTACATCACAGTGCAAAATAATGTATTGTGATATGAAGCTGACTCAGTTCAAGCCCCAGACCAGCTGGGTCCTTTCTGGACAGAATGTCATTAAAAAGACTTAATGCTGCTTCCATTTCTGACAGAAACTCTTGAGTTCATATGTGTCCATAATAAATACATTCTTTGTGGAACACATTGAGCCTATCTGATTTAATACATTCAATATAGCACTCCCAATAACAGTTGACAGCAGAGAAAATATTTTAACAAAACAAAAGACAGAATACAGAAAAAAACATCGGTTTTGTATCACGCTCAGCAAACTGGAAAGATCCGCAAATTCCAAAATGTAACATTACATGACAAGAGTCATTTTCCCTGCAGGTAAAATAAATATATCTTATAAATATTCTAAAATGAAACATGAAATGTACCGACATGTACATATTTATTCTTACAAACTGCAAAGAAGAGAGCTGATTCACCCACTTCACTTTTTTTTTAGGCTGATTGCAGAAGAACGCAAACTGAATTTGATTGTAAAATTGATAATTATCTTTTCTCTTATTCAAAAGGAATCATTTACAGATGTCTCTTGGTTCAAAACCTACAGCTGCATATTCAAAATGCTTTTGTCAAACAGAATATGTCTCGAGTTACCTCTGAACACAGACTGAAACAAAGAAGCATGATGAACTTGAAACATATCACAGTAAATAAACAATGTTCATATATACAGTACAAAATATTTTAACTTTAAATTAGATGACAAATATCATATGTCATAACAAATGACAGTCAATGGCCACAATTTCCAACCAACTTTAAATCAAATCTTGTTGACAGGAAACAAAAAACTGGCACAGCACAATATTTTGCTTTAAAACACATAAGAGACGTGCTTAAAAAAGTGGCACAAAAACATTTTTAGAACACGTCGTCAAAAAGCTGCTCAGTTATATTCAGTCCAGATTCCCGTCTGTCGCATACATGAGATTGAAAACTAACAGAAGCAGATAAAGACGGGCTGCTGTTGCCTCTTCGAACTAAAAACTTTGAGAACTGTTGCATTTAGAACATCTGGATGACTTTCAGGCAGAAAAGGTTACAAGTTATTTTTTCTCACCTTGGCAGGAGTGTTTTAGGTACCATTTGAATTGCTGGCAGACAAGTATGATCAACATGCACAGATGAAATTGCTTCTGGATAGATCTACAACAAAACATCCACAGTGAATCAGCAACCAGCATGCCTTAGTACAGCTCAGAATCAATACCACAAGCAACCCTGTGCAGGAATGTACTCTGCTTGGGGGGGGGTACAATATACACCATTTTGCCAAAAGCATTCACTCATCCAGCTTTCCAATCACTTCCACAGCTGCAGGTGTATAAAATCAAGCACCTGCTGCAG